>APFE030557311.1:0-14134 GCA_000404065.3 Pinus taeda | reverse complement strand
CATAATTCATTTTTACGACTTTCTTTTTAAAATTATGAATAACTAACACCATTACATAGAGAGGCAGAGAGGAGAGTTTGATCAAATGCACGCTACTCATAAAGTTTGGTAAAGGTTGGAAGTTTGGATTGATTAAAATGCTCAAGCTTAAAACTCTACGCTTTATGGGGATTATACCAAAATTGTTTTGGGGATTATACCAAAATTGTTTTGATTTGGAACCTTACTGTTAATAAGATTAAATATAATTTTAAGTGATAACACCAAAAATATTTTTTCTTTTGATGTAACAATTCAGGGTGTATATAAGCTGAAAGTTTTTAGGATTAAGATATGAAATAAATGTAAATTTTATTTATAATATTAATTTTTTCAGTAAATTCTACAAATGTATATATTCTTCATCATGAGGGTGAAGTCAAAATACAGAGCGATACAGTAGAGATGATTTAATAGTTCATAAGTTGATGTGACTTTTGGTGTCTATCATATGGCATGTTGACTATGTCTTACTTTGAAAAGTATATCTCTCATAAATTCTTTATGGGCCATATCTTAATCCATAACTATAATCAACAAATATAACATCCCAAGAAAAGTGCATAAAGAGAAAGTGTAAAGTGCATAAAGTGCTAAAATGAGAGGCATCAACCTCTTGTCAACTTTGGGGATTGGTCAATAGAAGGTAGAGGTTCCTTACATATCTTCCCATGTATATTGAAACCTCTATATTACATATCCTCTTGAATATATTGCAACCACTACGTATAACAATCGATTTAGATTATGTATATTTCTTATGTTGTATCAATTATGTGTGTCATGTAAGATTACTAATTATGTGTCACTTATGGTGCAACACTTACATGCATTTATGGATATGCCATTTTTGTCATGGTTCATTTCTTATGTGCATCACTTATTCCTTGCTAGTTTAGGTGCATCACTTATATGTGACACCTCATATGGTGTATCGTGGCATCTATGCATTATGCTAGTGCATTTATGCTTATCTATGTCACTTATTGTAAGTATCTTGTGGCATGTTGACTATGTGTCTCATTTTGAAGAGTATCACTTATGTACATTGCTTATGTGGCATCACTTTATTATGTCACTTACGAGCATCTCTTATGGTGTGTTGGGTATAAATTAGTGGTATAAACAACAATTCCATTACATCAAATTCCATATTACTGTGGCTTTCAAATTCCAGAAAAATACGATTTTCAAATTTCACAAAACAAGAGTTTTCAAATTGCACAGTCTTTAATATACATTGAAGGGCATTGCCATCTTGCAATGAAATTTAAATATGGTGTGGTTAACTACATTTTCTAATTATGAACTCAAATTTAAACTCACTATATTGGAGTTTCCACATTCTACATTACTAGGGTTTTCAAATGCCACAAAACTAGGCTTTTCAAATTGTTAAAAACTAGGTGAAAAGAATAAGGTTTTCAAATTTCACAATGAGTTTTCCACCTTTATGAAAAATCCCCACACTTATTTTATCTTTGATCTTCAAAATGAACTTGAGAAATCGTGGGTAGCGTACTTTGCATGGAACTCGGCCAAACACAAGTTATGGATCTTGAAAAAGCCATTTATGTTGTTGGGTTTTATTTTGTGACCCCGCGAAAAATTCACAATGACCCTAAATGGCTCTTGGAAGTGAGTTGCAGGAATAAAAAAGACACTTTTGTTAGGCAAGTGCATGACGATGATGGCCCCAAAAGTAGAAATTTGGCTATTAGGAATGTGATCCCACGGGAACATGTGCACAGTCCTAGGAATGTGCATGCATATGTGCACATGTTCCTTAGTGTATAGGATAAATAAGGCCCAAACTACAAACCATGATGGTAGCTAGGTCACCAACTAGTCATGGATCAAGAATACGCACACATTCATATGAACATGCACATGTTCCAAGAATGCACATGCATTCAGAGAATGCACACACATTCCAAGAATGTGCCTATATTCAAGGAATAAAAACACATCCATGGTCATTATGGTAGTTATGGTAATTAATAAACGTCCTTGTAATATTAATTAGTATAGTGGATGAGGACAACAGATGAGTTTGAAGATAGTTATTTTGGCCTTCATATTCTTTATATAGTCATGTAGCTCAAAGAACTTCTTCATCGTGAGTAACCATCCCTCTACATCTTCTAACTTCCTTAAATCTCCATGAAATGTAGGAGCCTTGCCTTTATTAAACTCATTTGGAAAATATCCCATATCACTCCTCCTTTAAAGATGATGATGATGATGACCATGATACCTGTTTGAACTAGAACTAGAATAGAACCTATGTTCATCACCTCTCTTATTCAGTGTATTCGAGAAAATTCCATATATGATTGTGTCATCCATATTTAACATGTGCCTACCATGATACCTACTACCATATGCCCTATTAGTCCTACCCTCATATCCATGACTGGTTCTAAGCAGAAACAGGCTCTACAAATATGGCAGTTTCTGAAGGATAACTGCATTGACCTTTGCTTCTTTTTCATGTGCTTGAATGATTATGTCATTATCCTCATTGCAAATTCTTATTTCTTCCTTCAAACTTCTCTTAGTGTCATCTATGTGAGGAGACTACCCATCATCATGGCTCATTTGATCTATAGGGAAATCTCATGAACTGTATTATACCATCTTGCTAGCCATATTTGATCTTAATCCTGCAAGTGTATCATGTTATCTAAAATAAAGTATAAACATAATCTACATAAATTAGTATAGTTCAGTTGATAATATGTCATCTACAAGGTTAATAAAATTACCACAATACATGTATAATCATAATCATAATAATATATATACATTGTATCAATCATCATCCCAATTATCATGCATGATGGCACAACTATAGCACCAACTAGACATAATGCAGGAATAACAACATATCGACACTAGGCATACACCAAAAATGCATATTCGACTAGCATGCATTCACGGAAAACACATCCCCAACACCTTCAACTTATACATGCAAACACAACTACAAAATTGACCATCATCATGCATACACTTCAAAAACATATACAACCTACATGTATGCATGACACACACTTTCTACCCATCTAGTCCAAGGGGTGAAAAATGCTTTGATACTACTCTATAACACCCTCCTCCCACACTTACCTAATCTAACTGGTATCTCAGGGTAAATATGTCACGAAGAGTTACTATGATGGGATTCAACCACCTATATCATGTTAAGGAATTCAAAATGACAAAACAAAACCTTACTGACTTCCCTTAGGTTTTACAAGATCCGAAAGGGCTAAACCACCATTCCAAATGCCTAGACCCTAAGCTAACTTGCCTTTTTAATAAAATATACCCCCAGTCACTCCCACTAAAATCCCTCCATGTGAATAAAACCCTCCAATCACTCCGACAAGAAGGCATCCATGTCCCTATAGTCTTTTTTAGACAATTTTATGCATGCGACCCTGAAATTTGAGCGACCTTTCAAGGCTATGACTCAAGCCTCTACCCAGAACGTGATGAAATTCTCATAAATGATAAATACCAAGGAGAAAATGCATTTAATCAAAAAATTGAACAAGGACTTTACCTGACCATTACATAAATTTCATCAAATACATCATGAACATGTAATGTACAGGTCATAAAAACACATCTTAACATAGGGACCTCATACTTATTTGAGATTCATCAATAAGGTGTGGTACCCTCTCACAGTATTTGCATTATCATCTATTAGGTCATTCATTCATCATCCATCAATTCATTAATTGAAACATGATGATATCCATAACTCAAATCTTTCATAAATCGATGCTTATAACCATCATATAGTCATAGAAATATCAATGATATAATAGATATTAAAGCCACATAATATCAAGTAAATTTACACATAGTACATAAGTCGAAAATATATCTTATTAAAATATGAAAAACTCAATCAAGTCAAGCACTGCCACGTACCACCTAACCATAGATTAGCCTGAGCCAAATATTTCTTTCAGTGAATCACCCCCATGCCATATTCCAAGCATGAATGTGGGACTCACAACAAACCCCATTTCACCATGACTATCTAGAAACAGTAGGGAAAGGTTGAAACGACTATCACACTTGTTAAAACCCATGCTAATGAGAACAAGAGAACCAAATACACAATGCATGCCAAACCGAGAAAGGAAATCATACATGCAAATTGAAACCTACAAGTAATCATGTTGTAGCTGATGCAATTCTTCATTTCTTGCTCTTTGCTTCCCTTTTCCTTCTTATCCTTCCTTTTCCTTCCTTTTTCCAACACTAGTGAGCTCTAACAATGCTCTAAGTGTGCAAAAGTATGAGAGAATTGAGAAAATAGGGAGAGCTCCAAGCTAAAACTGAAAAGAGGTTTTGAACTGATCCTTGAAAGCATTTTTATTAATGATGCATCTATTTTCTTCAATTATATTATTTACCTTCATTTTCCTCATCATGTGCAACATGTGACCTTTCACCTTCCTTTTCTCCTAATTTCCATTGTTTTCATAAAAAAAATACCAATTAATTCGTCTTGCCTTCCCAAAGCCTTTGTCATTTCCTTTGCCAGTTTATCCTTAGCCATGATACACCAAATGAAAACCCACTAGGATGTTTTTCCCAACATTCGGCTTGGAGTACGTGTCCCATGAACTTCATCTTATTTTTCCTTTACTAGCTTTACTACATGGATTTTTAACCTAGGGTTGACCTATGTTCACCCCTATGACACCTCACCCTCCATATTGCTCGTCATGCCAACCTCCACATTTGTACCCTCCAACAAGTTGTTGCCCTCTAGACATCCTCATCCTAAAACCATGTGCCTTACACTGTGTGATCAGGTGGTGGAGACATCAGCCATCTGATGGTTGCAAAGGACTCCATACAAGAAAAGTCCACGGAGGATAGATGATACGAATGTTTTAGAGATGGCCATGTTTCAGCCTATCATCACTCCCACTTTACCTCCAACTCCTTCATGGCTAGTAACTTATCAAGGCGAAGTAATGCCACCTGGAACCTACTACTGTGAGGGAGCCAATGGAAGGAAGACGTGTTCATACTATGCATGTGCTTCTAATATTTCCTATATAAGCACCAACAAGGCCATTTTTTGTTCTCCTAGTGGGAATTCTTTACTGAAATCAAGTCAACATATCACTGTGGTTTGAAATTATTAATCCTTAAGCTCTCATTAGAGAATCTCACTGTCAGATCATGTGCAAGCCAATTTTATCGCTTTTCTTAGTATTAAGCCTTACAATTGGGAAATTCAAGTTTATATCCCTGAGCACTCACACTATGGGAAAATATTCACCTTTGTCAACTTTTTCATCATGGGAGGGGTCCAAATTCTAGTGTTTCATTCCTCTAACCCTTAACTCTCCTTCTCCCATGCACCTTCTCCCACAGCAATTTGAACCTAGAGTGGCATGCACATTTCTTGTTGTACCACCCTTAAGCCTACACATAGTATTTTTCCTTTTTCCACCAGAACTCCAAGACTAGTTCACGTAATGGCTTCTTCTAGTTCCGATGAAGATCATGAAAAGGATGAAGGTAGGGATGAGACTATTTATTTCTTTAGAATTAATGTTGAGGCTAGTGGCCGTCCAATATCACCTCCTTATCTTGTGAAATGTCCTCATAGTTCAATTGAATGAATGGACATGCTAACTATGCACACGAAGTTCGAGGGAGATTTTCCATCACATTCAGAACTAATGTGAGATCTAAGAAGAACATAAGTAGTGATCCACATGGTAAAATAGTGCATCGGGAGAATGGAGACTCATCCTAACCTCTAGGTAAGAGATTGTGAGGGTCAACTCATGTTGGAGAGGGTCCTAAAAATGATCCATAAAAAAGGTCATCAAACTAATAAAAAATTGTAGGTACTAATTGGAACTGGTGCAAGGAAATATCATAATAACATAGACAACTGACAAAGAGGTAGATATGCTCAAGACACATGCTAGGAAAACCTTGCAAAAGATCAAGGTAACTAAAAATTTTCTAAATCACACGAAGAAGGAAGAAGCTGGGAACATAAACATTGATCACCTTCACTTGGCCACAAATGTTTCTTCAGTAGAAATAAAACACAATATGGAAGAGAAAATAGGTGAGAAAGTTGGTATCGTGGCTGAGGAAGTGGGAAAGTTTAAAGGAAGATGCGAGGAACTACATAGGAGGGGCTTTCTATCATTCTTTGATAATCAAGGAAAACCTGTTACCAAAGGATTTAGAGAAGGAAATAACTGAAGCATGGTTAGGAAAAATTCTGATATAGGAAGAGTGAGAAAGGACCCAAGCCAATTATCCAATTGAACCAATTAGCACCAGGAGTAGGAAGAAGCACTACTCCTAGCGAGGAGAGAGAAGGTTGGAATCAAAGAAAATCTAGAGGTTCCCACTCTACAACCAACAAAACCCCAAAGGAAACTTCTAAACTTTAGTTATAATACAAATGGCAGTTGGGTAACAAACTTGAGTGTTTTTTCATATACCAATAATAGTTTATGGTAGGGCCAAGCTGTTGGAGTGCCTATATATAGGCCTCATTATGGAATGTAAAGGGGGGGAAATATTGGTTTTTGGGGAAGCACTAACAAAGTTTCTAGTGAATTGTTCGGAAGCCTTGAAGAAATTTTGGGAAGAATTCTAAAGTAATTATTGGTTCGTCCATCTCTTCTCATTATGTATGTGTTCATGTCACCTTTTATTTTGAAGTTCACTACTAATATGAAGCACATTTATGCAATTTTCACTAGATTTTGAGTTGTGAACTTGATTTTTTATGTAAATTATGGACATTTTTTTTAACATCCTGGATGAAATTAATTATGGCATTAGTATCATGGTTTGTTTCAGTTTTGTGATATCTATCAAGCTAGCTTTAAGAGTATCTTATCATTCCTGATATTTCTTGCAAAGATTTTAAAGGAACAAGTAAATATCAAAATTATATGTTCTCTAATGGTTAAATTCTTCATTTTTTAGTTATCCACCAAAATTTACTGGACTTAAAGGAATTCTTAATTTCTCCTTTACATTGGTTAAAATATGATTCTCCATTTTCATGCACCTTTTATTTTTTTAAAATTTCATGTAAAACCCAATGGTTATGAACGATCCTACCTAGGATCAACGGAAATGCTACTGAATAAAAGACAAAATGAAATTGTGTTTTCCCCAACCTTGATCCCAAACCACTATCAAATTAAGGAGTAGTCTACCTGGGCGGAGAAATTGCCCGGTTTCCGTCGCCGCCCGGAAAATTGTCCAGCTCCGGCCGCCGGCAATCCCTCCGCCCTCCGCCACGCTCCCCTGGCTCCGCCCCCACTGCCCCCCGACTCCCTGATTTACTCAATCTACGCTCCGGGATTTACTCAATCACCCTGGCCACCCGCTCTACTGCTCGAATCATTGCCCGATTTCCGATCGCGATCTTCCTCCTCGACTAGGCGCCTCCCGCTCTGCTGCTCGCCTCCCGCTCTCCTCCTCGACTAGGCGCCTCCCGCTCTGCTGCTCGCCTCCCGCTCTGTTGCTTGCCACCGGCTCTGCTGCTCGCCAACCAGGTTTGTTCCGCCTCCTCTCAGGTTTTACCATTACAGGTTAAGTCTCCACAATTCTTGTGGCAACCAACAAAGGGCACTGCACAGGTTCCTTGGTGAAAGTTCATGGAATAATAAACAATCTTCTAGTAAATCTACTCACTGATATTGCATAGCTGCAAGAATATGTGATCATATTTCACGTACTTAGTCCAGTAATGTCTGTACTTAGGGATGGCTATATCGAGCCATGGTTTCATATTGCCGTTGTAATGTATCACTGCTGCTCTTTCAATTTCAGTTGAATCAACATTAGGGTTATAACCAAGACCCAGAACATGCCAAGATTTATCCAAGACGAATGTCAGGTGATAGAAAGTGATCAGCCCAGGAGGCAGGGTACCCAACTTCCATAACTGTCTATCTTTGTTCTGAGATGAACACAACACGGAGAACAGATAGAATGTTAAATCCAGAGGACAGATTAGAAAAATTAGGCAATAAACAAAATGTAGAAGGTTAGCATGTACTTACTAGATTTTGCCATTGATGGTAAATCCCTGTTATTCCCTATTTCCTCCATTCTTCCAGATCAAATATATTCATTCCATATGCCCATCCACAAGCATTTGGATCAAAGTTCTTTGCAATGAGTACGTTGGAAAAATTGAGATATTTGTCAAACCTATGAAAGCTTTCTCCACAGGTTTCCACAGCACCATTTACCCGCCCTTGCATATCGATATTCCAAAGCTCGGTCAAATCCCTTTGCACCACAATATCATCATCCAGGAAGAGGAATTTATCGAGCTCTGGAAAGATCTCAGGGAGGTAGAAGCGAAGATGGTTAAGGATAGACAGATACTTTGGATTCCGATACTTCAAATTGGAATCTGCATTCATACGATGTGACCTAAAGTAATAATCCTTTATAGATGCAGAGCCAAACTGTCTCAAAACTGGGCTATAACTAGAATTTAGCCATGTAAAGTCATCAATGGTCTGAACCTGAATTGTTGCTTTCCCTGGGGGGTTAGCCAAGAACCACATTTTCATTGCTGCATAGTTTAGCTTATCAGTGACCAAATGAAATACATGCTTTTCTGGCTCCTGCATAGAGAAAACAATTACATCTCAGCCAATAAATAATACCTATACTAACCTTCAAACAGAACTAAGAGGTTTCCTTCAGATGTAGTGTAAATCTCAAGGATAGAGGAATCTACCTTAGCATGAAATATAGTAGAGTTCACAACCACTGCTGTTGCAAGAACGTTGTCAGAAAATATTGCATAATGATAGAGAGCTTTGTCACCTAATTTTTCCTTGTGTGGAAAATCTTGCTCGCTAGAATTCACGGCATAATACTCCGTATCCAAGCGCATAGGGAGGCAATGAAGGCCTTTTGGAAGGGTTTTTGCAGCTAGCTGAGTCAAATATGTACTCTGCCTCTTGTGCACTCGAAGTTGTTCTTCTGTAGAGTGTACCATGGCCCGGAGCCTCTTTACCATAGCAGAACAGTCATTATACAATTGCGTGCCTCTAGCCAAAGTACGTTCCATGGTCTTCATCCTTTCAGAAGCACTTCACCCATAAAACAAAACCAATACTTGTTACTTCTTAAAGAAATCAAGATTTGTACAACCACCGTAACCTAGCAATTGGAATACGAATTTGCATATATTGATGACAATGCTAATAGACAGAAAACCAATCATCCTATTTGGTATTAGTTCAGAAAACCAATCATCCTTTTTGGTATCAAACTGATACAACACTACGACAAGTCATCAAGTTAGTATGAGAATTCTAATTCTACAGCTTGCATGATCACAAAATGCACTCAAGTCTCAAACCTCAAAGAATTATCAACAGTAAATCTACCTTCTGGGTAAGTCAGAATCTTTGGTTGCTTCACCCAAGGATTGCTGGACTTCCTTCATCCTCTGCCTAAGCTCCCGTACAAAGTGAGCTTCAATGGACCTTTAGCAAGTGTGTATGCTTAAGGTCATTTAGGATAAGAATTACATTACAATCAACTATCCATCTAGTAGAGGAGAATTTATACTTGAATATACATATGAAAGACAAAATAATGTAAAATCTCAAGTGAGAATCCCCAGGATACTAGTGTTAAGTGAGGTGGAGAGGGAGCATAGGAATAAGCAGATAGAAGTTTGTAAATGTTGGAACTTGAATAGGAGGTTTGACAGTCGGTTTATATTCTAAAGGGGAATGACTTAATCAAGATCAACCTGTGAAGCAAGTACAGTAACTAAAAAAAACTTCAGTGAACCATGATTCAACCAGATTGCGGAAGAGTGATCATGCTAAAGGAATGTTGCTACAGCATGTCAGTAAAAAATGTTAGCTTGATTCCTGCTAACTGAGGTTATCATGAATTTCTGAGCAGTCAGCCTCCCAGATTATGGAAACATGGCAGGAATTTCTGAGCAGTTAGCCTCCACTAATATGGCTCTAGGAAAACTGGTTATGTTTACACCCAACATTGATCATGCATCTACGGATTGGACAGAGTAAATTTGAAGTCACTGAACTCAATCTATTGTTCAATATCTACCAGGGCTTCTTCCAAGTGAAACATTAGGTTTTTGCACCTTATTGCTTCTGAGGTGTTTGGTAGGTATTTTGTCTTCATTTCCAATCTCTTCTACACTTTCCAAAGTCTGGCCTTGAATTCTACATTTGTCTCTATAGTAGTCAACAAGTTCCTTTGTATGCAGTCAATAGGTTCCTCTATATTGAGAGGATTTAAAGGTGAAGTTGTCAAACTTTATTGTAAAGTTCGAATTTGATTAGAATCATTCGTATGTTGTAATAAATTATTTAAAGCTTTTGTATCTTCACTTTTCTGGCTATCATCCTGAACTAGACTTTCATTGACAAGGATTTCATTTCCATGCTTGCGTTGCTTATCCCTGTCCAAACAAGAAAGGAAATGGATTTTCCCACTATTATCCTCTACAATTTCTTGACCCTTCTGATTCTCTCTGATTGTCAATTGTTTTCTTATTCTTTCACTATTGACAATGACATTGGAAACTACATTATAATCTTTACATTCCTCAAGAAGGTTGCCACAATTGCCTGTCTCAAGCCAACTGCTATGACATGGCCTTACATTTTCAATAATCACTGCACTATTATCCAACCCACAAAACTCATGTTTTGTTGTACTCACATTGTTACCAGCATTATCGATATAGCTCACATCCAATGATAAATATCCAGTGCATGAATGCATTGTATCTAACTCAACTTTCAATGAATTCAAATTGGGAAAATTAAGCTTTCGTTCCCTTCTACCAACATTCAAATTTGTTATGTTAGATTCATTCATATCTCTGCATCAATAGTAGCTTCCTTACTATTTTATTTTGTACAATTTCATGTTGGATAAGTTTTTTGCATTTAAATGGATTCCATCAGAATCCCTTTCCGTTTCCAAGACAAAGGGTTCGACTTCAAGCAATGATGCATAATTAGTATTTCTAGAAGAAAGTACTGGAAATGCTACAATAAAAAAAATACTGTAAGGGATCATTACAACCGGTAATCTTTCCTCTAACTAGCTCCTCAATGAGGCATACAAGTCTTTCCATTGTTTGCATTCAAGTGGCCATGGAACTTTTCTTTCTCATTAAAACCAGACATAAAAAACTGATCAGATCCTTTTATGGCAATGTAAGCTATGATATGGATGTTGTCATCTTTACCAAGATGAAAAGAAACCACAACATCTGCTACATCAAAATGCATTCCATCTCTTCAATTGCAACTCGTTGCTCTTTAACTTTCACCATATGGTCCTATCGTCCAACAAATACATAATTGCCATCATTAAGATTTCATGAAAGGCCACCAGTTCTAAAGTACATTGTGTTACCTTCATAATCTAAATGGATGTTGTGAAATTGGCAATTTGCATTCAATTTGAAAAATTTTGAGGCATCATCTGAAGCACCATTCAAATATTTCACTGCAAGCAATCTACCCCCAACCCAAATTAAGAAAATTATTTTATACAGAAATTTTCTTTGTAGTTTGTCCATATCATCCGTACCAATTGAGAAATTATAAGTTTTTTTTTAATCAGCTGATATAGGTTAATTGGAGTAATATCACTAAGTATATATTAAAGTGGCCTCTCACACCAAGAGAGTTAAATTTGAGCCAACAACTTTGCAAAAAGCGTTACCATTTACTGTGTAAGAAATGCTCTGCCCCAATCAAATTGATAAATAACTAAATGCTCTGCCCCAATCAAATTGATAAATAACTAAATAAATTTATTTTAACAACTTTAAAAAAAATCAGTGACTTCAAATTTACTCTGTCCCTTTGAATATATAACTTCAAATGAAAGAAACAATATAAAACCGTCAAACAAAGGTTATCTATGGGTTTGTTGGGGTTCAAAAGTGGGTCGCATGCAGTAGGGTGGGCAGAGTAGGCTCGATGGCGGGAGTTAAAAATGTCAAATTTGGTGAAGATAGATTGAGCAACCACAAGCATTGACCGATGGCAGATTCCATTGATTGCTGGTCCCTCCGCCCGTCACATTTCGATCTAGCATCCGGATGCCAAGGCATGGTGCCCAGCATGGATATCTATGGTGAATGTGTGCTATCGATGCATTAAGTGATTGATAGTAGACCCGTTATTTGTTTCATGTTTTTTTCGATTCTGTGAACATTTTAGGAAGGCTAATTTAATTATTTAATGTTTTTTGTGTTTTTTTTTAATATTTTTTTGATCAAATTTTATTCAAAAATTGTGGAGTGTGGGGCTAGAATGTCCAGGGCCAAAAGAGGCCTAGGCTTGAACAATAAATGTGCTAAGGCTGAATGAGGCATTTGGTCTTGATTATCTCTATAGCCACACTTTAAAACATGTCATCTACATTTGAAATCAACAACACATTTTCTGAACATGAAACTTCAATTACGTAATCAATGTCACAAGTCGATGATGTTAGGGCTTAAGAATATGGCCAGTATAAATTAAAATCAGATTCCAGACCAACTATGTATAAAGTGAATATCCATTTCATGTTTCAACTACCACAAACATCTTCACCATATTGAAATCTGACTAAGGTGGGTTGTTAAACAAAGAAGGGAGTTATGCCTGGAAAACATTGCATTCCACATAATATTTAAGTCTTCGTAAAAATAAAAATTTGGAGTCAACACAAGATTTGATTCATAGAAAAAGGAATAAGGTTAGAAAGGCCACAATTGGATAGAACTTAAAAATTACACGCCTACATAAAATTTCAAGTTTGGTCAAGAGTTGTCGATGTCTAAGATAACTACTCATATGACTGCTTGTGCAAGGTGAGGAATAAGTAACAAACACTACATGTTGTAAGATAAAGTTGTGGAACAACGTCTACATAAAATTTCAAGTTTGGTCAAGAGTGGTCGACCAAGATCGGTCATGTCAAAGGACCTTTTCAAATCCTGCCAAAATTCTCTTCTCATAACTACCTGTGATTACTAAGTCATCGACATACACAACGATGATCACAATATCCCCCCTTGATCTTTGTAGTAGAGGTTAGGATCATAAGGGCTTCTCTTTCAGCCGTGCTGTGCAAAATGCTCATCAATTTTTATGTACCAGGCTCTGGGAGTCTGTTTTATACCATAGAGATATTTGGCTAACTTGCACATCGTTGTTTCTTGTGGAGGTGCTACCTTTGATTGATTTCTCAATTCAACATTGGGTGGAGATTCTCAGGTACGGAGATCAGCAGATCGTAGAGAAAGTTCCCACAATATATTCTGTTTAAGAAAAATATGATGCTTAATATTTTGCAAAATATATTCAAATGGATTACTGCCATGTATTAATATCTCCGAAAGAGTTTTAAAACATATTTTCAAGATATTTTACCACCATTTCCTAGGTAAAAAACCAGGCATATATGTTTTAAATCCCTCCCATCAAAGAACCTTGATGTCCCTCTAATGGTGCAAGCCTAGAAGAACTCCAATTAGGAAAAAATTGTATCAAACCTTGAGGATAGGGTGAAAAAATGGAATGTCAAAGCCCTAAACTTGGTTGGTCATCTGATTCTAACAAACACAGTGCTACAAGCTATTCCAAGGTATATGTTATCTATCCTCCCTTGTCCCAAAGGAGTACTGCAAAAGGTCTGGGACATCCAAAGGAACTTCTTGTGACGAGGGGTAGAGGTGAAACGAAAATGGGTGCTAATGGCCTTAAATAGAGTGCAAACCAAAAGATGCAGGTGGGCTAGGTTTTCAAGATCCAGAGGTAACCAACAAATAAAATGGAGCAAAATTATGGTGGAGATGGTTAAAAGGGGGGTCATCACCTTGGGAAAGGCTTTGGAAATCAAAATATGCACCTAATTTCCATACAAAAAAGTTAGTATGGTTATCAAGTTCCACTCAGGGGTTGGCAATTTCGAATTTAGCATGGAATAAAAGAGGTATCATGCAAAAACACTATTATGGGAAATCAGAAATGGAAAGGAGGCCCTATTT
>APFE030557308.1:0-42292 GCA_000404065.3 Pinus taeda | reverse complement strand
ACAAAAGACTCTAAATCTGTATGTACATAGTTAATTGGATGATTTATTGGTTTCTCCTTGCTTGTGATCATGTACTTCTTTTTTTGTTCCCGATACAATTTCCTCATTTGTCCAAACACTGGAATTGTTGCATAGGAGAAATATAGTTGTAGTGTCCCTTTCAGTTTCGCTATCCAAGACCTGGAAAGAAGCATGCCAAACCTTGGAGGAATATCTGCTACCACAACATCCATCAAAACATTCTTCATTGGGAGCTGATCCAAACTCACAACCAAGTCTTTGATAAGACCTATACATCTTACTCTGCTGGAATCAAATGAATAGAGATCATGATTTTGTCAGGTGATGTCCAGACCAAGCTTATCTATGATTTCCTTGGGCATGAGATCGTGAGAAGCTCCAGAATCAAACATGGCATTATGTAACATAAAATCATGCAACCTTAAACTAATGTAAGAAGGTGGCACATCACTATAATGAGACTCACCATTTGATGCTGGCCCAAAAATCATTTCAGGTTGATCATCTTTGACATTCACCATGTCAGACATTGGGTCCAAATTCAACATTTTAGATACTTGTCCTTTATAACTGTTGTTCTTCAATGTTTTAGTCAAGGGGATGGATATCTTCAATTTAGAAATCTCATTCTCTAGATTGAAAGCAGGAACCTTTTCTACCTCTTTGACTCGGATTTCTTTCCTTTCCTTATCTTTCAATGCGGCTTACTTATGTGATTGTTCTACTGATGGTAATTTGCTGCTCTCTAGATCAACCACCTCGTTTCCTTTCCTTTGTGTGGCTACTGAATCATTCTTTGACGCTTCAACATCCTTCCTTTTCTGAATGGGTCTGACAGGCACATCTCTGTTTCTAAGTGAATATCGCTGTTGTTGGGTGGATAAAGCATTCATGTAGCCTCTTTGGTATTAATCTGATTCCTCCTCCAAGACAGTGTCGCTTGCTAGAATGAAGTCTACATCTTTGTGTGCAACTAAATTTTCTGCATACTCCTCTTCAGTGAGATAAGTACGCAAATCATCAAGAGTAAAGAGGTGATTTTCTTCGCCTATTACATTCCCATCCTCATCTGATTCCTGTCCATGCACAAAGTTTTGCTGCAAAGGTGTCTGTACTGGTGGTTGTGCAATCGGCTCTTGAGCTCGCTAATCTCTCTGTCTTATTCTATACTGTGGTTGTTGCTACCCACGAAAGTTAGGATTTCTAACTTGTGTCTCTGGTTTGTCAAGTTTCACTCTTTCTATCATCTGCTCTACCTTCCGAAGTAGCCGATCTACCGAGGAAGATTCTTCCTTTGCAGTGACCTTCTTCTCTGCTTTTGCTCTAGCTCTCTTGGTTAGCAGATTTGCTTCAACGCTGACCACTATCTTCTGCATGTCTTCCATTTTTGCCAGTTCTCTTTCTCTCAATTGATAAGCCATGTTAGCATCAAAACCATCCGAGAACTTGAACATGTCTAGTCCCACAGGTGGCCTTAGATTATCTAGAATTTCATTATAAACTGTATTGAATCTAGTGCAATAATCTTGGACCGACGCACCAACGTTTCTCTTGATTTGTTCATACTCAGCCATAATTTGAAGAGGATTATTTTTCACTTCTCAGCAGTTTAAAAATTGTCTTTGTAGGTTAGTGAAGGTAGCAATACGAGCAGCCGGAAAACCTCTGAACCATTTCCTCACTTCCCCTGCAAATGTCTGTACAAAAAGTGTCATTGCCACATTCTCTGCATCGATCTCATGGAGCTCGTAGAAGTCTACCATTCTGTCCACATGTTGCTGAGCAGTAATGCCATTAGGAGTGCGATCAAAAAATGGGATTTTTTTTTGGTAATCAGTGGGCATATCATCTAAAACTTGAGGTAAAACAAGAGGTGCAAAATAGGCAGCCATCACTCTTGGCGGATTTGTCCTCGGAGGTGTTGGAGGAGTGTGCAAAGTTTTTAAGGAGCTAGCAATTAGAGTTTGAAGCTGAGCTACTATGTAGTTATCAATGGACTGGTTAGCCCTTTTCGTCTCCAAGTATACCAGAAACTGTGGATTGTAGACAGTAGAGTCAACCGCTCTTTCGAACTTGGTTTCGAACAAGGATAATTCAAACTACTCATCAAACTCTAGCTCTTCAATATACTCAAAAATGTCCTGGCATGAATGGGATTTTAGCATGGGCGATATAGAGCTTTCTTGACGATGAATTCTTGAAATCAAATTGGTATTTTCATAGATGTGCGGAGGGTCAGGATCTGGATTAGCTCTAGTGTATCTTCTAGAATCCAACGTGCTATTGAGAAAAATCAAAGGACACAACCAACTTTACTCAGCCTATCAAACCCTAAACTTATCATCTGGAAGCTTAGAATTATTAAGAAGCAACGGGACTGATTTCTTCCCTAGCAGAGTCGCCACTATGTTATCACCTAAATTCTCCTTAGGCTGAAAGAGGGCAAAGTTCAGGGTAACCACAAACCACACTCAGTCTGGTAGCTAGCCCTACCATAATAGGGGAGGGCTCTCTCCGAGTCACACTCAGTGGATAGATAAAAGAAATGGCCTATGATGACTTACAATCGACTATTTAACTTAGGCTAGTAAGTGAATACGGATACAAGAAATGATTTTTATCAATGACTGTGTTTCTGGGATGGTATGGGATCAATTGACCTCAAAGAATAGAGAATTTAACATAAAGACATAGATTACTTCGTGAGGCAAGATAGGCGAAGAGTCCAGCAATTTAGTTTGATAGCAACGTGTGATGGAGAGATTGCTTAGGAGGGTGAAAAGGGCATGGGCAACATGAATCCTTTTCAATAGAAGAAGAACACTGAACATGAAATTTTCCCACAGGCAGAGCAATAAAATTGAATTCTACCTTATCTAACTCAGAAAATTTCACTGGAAATGAATATTAAATGAACTATGAAACATAACAAGATACATATCAAATATAAGAGACACATTTTCTATACTCACAACCACATGAATCTCATGAAACAAGGTCATTGCCTTTCATTAATCCTATGTAAAAATATACAATGAAGAAACATAGTTTCTTTCCCACAGTCTCCGAGAAGTTACAAGCCAACCCTTTGCAAATGGTTTGCATACAATATATAGAATGTGCCATGAAGAGATAGAATGCCCAAGGTTTGGGGAGTTACTCAAATCATTGCAAAATGAAGGTGGAGATCCAAACATCAGCTACAAGTGCAACGCCACAAACATGACAAATGGTTTGCGTGACCCTTTGCCTTCCTTTGCCACTTGCATAGATGCCCATATGGAGTGAAGTTACTTTAAAAACCACCTTTGGTGCCGAAAAAATGAAGTGTAGATGAGGGGGCCCACTTATGAAAAGTCACGAAGCGAAATTTAGTGAAATAGAGGCAATTTGGGCCTTTTTTCCTATATGTGCCGCGCCCTTTCCCGTATGCGTCGTGCCATTTTGAGGCCAGTTTTGAGGCACTTGAAGGAGGCTAAAATGTGTCCAAGTGTGCTCGTTGGAAAGCCTGTCTTGTCTAATTTCCATGTCAAGTGGAATTTTTGAATTTAGAGCTCATTTTACCCTCCAAATCTTCATTCTCCCAAGACTGCTTCCTGTGTGCCAAAGTAGGGGCAGTGAGGCCATTTTTTGGGTGTTTTTGACCTCCTGGAGACTCAAGTCATGCCCAAATTTCTTGCCTGAGTGCCAATAGTCATGATTTTGCATGTTGAATCCAAAAATGCAAACCATTTCTCAGTTGGAGCTCCCAATCTACCGCCGCGACGCGTATAGAGAAAAAACCTGTGATTGTGCCAAAAAATTTCCATGCGACCAAAATTGTCTCAAATTTCATGAAATTTCAGCTGGAGGTTCTCTAAGAGGCACTATGTTGGGCAAAAAAAGCTTCAGCCAAGATTCAAAGCTGATCTTGCTCTTTTTCCTCTTTTGTTGCTCTACTCAATTTGGCCTGCAAGTTCATGATCCGCGCCTTTGCACTCATGTTTCGTGGCCTGTAATGACAAGCCATCCTCCTCAGTATCGTTTTTTTCTCTGTTGGCCTTCTCCAGTAGTCTCTCCAGGTGTATATTGACCCACTTTAACCATGACTCATGGTAATTGTTGATCTCTTGCTCCAAGGTAGTGAGTTGGATCCTCCTTTTTTGGGAAGCTTGTCGATTCTCACGGATGCTTTGCAGCTCCATGATTGCTTGCTGGTCCTCAAGTTGATTGTTCCTCTGCTCCAAATACTTGATGATCAATGTAGGCATCTCCAAATTGAGTATCAAGTCTTGGATCTCCATGTTCTACTCCTGAATGGTCATCCTAAGTCGAGCATTCTCTGCCTCTGCCTCATCATCCTGAATGAGGATGACATTGGTCTCCAGTACACCTGATGTCCCCTTATTATGCACGGGATTCTTGCCCTTGTCCAATACCCATGTCGTTGATACTGGAAGCAAGGCCCTTTCCAAACTTGGTGGAGATAACACTCACTTTGCTGCTGCAAACAAGTGCCTACTGCCTCTCTGATATGTCACAAAAACTAGCATGGTAGTGGTCTCATGGTGCTCATGCTGATGAGAAGGACCACCCATCTCCTTCTCTGGCTTTGATAGTACCTGCTATGTGTTGAAGGATTCATGGGAGATGAAGTCCCCCCAAGCAATGCCCTGCAATCTCAACTGATGATCTAGCAAAATACGGATAAGGGAAAAGTGAAACACACTCTTAAGCTGCTGATGGGGGGTCTTATGTAGCATGAAGGTGTTCATCCTCTCTATGTTCCCGCATATAAAAAATGGGAGGTTCATCATCCTCACCCTGGTGAAGTGCATGAGCAACTGAATGTGATAGGCATGTAGTCAAGAGAACCTCCCCTCATAGCTGAAGTATTTCATGATTAATCTCATGAGTGGAGCATACTCATCTTTCAAGTATCTGAAGGGAAAGACTCTTGTGAGCTGGCTGAAGAATCTGGCCTTGATGTAAGGCTCATAGTGTTTCCTATCCACCTTCTTTTTCTTATGCCAATGTCCTCCAACATTTGGTATACCTGTTGCCACTGATATAGCTTCGTGTGTCAATGTGAAAGTGACCCTGGCCAAGATAGACTGACCTCCATGTAGATGAAGCACAAATAGACAGGCCAACTCATGATGAACTCTAAAATTTTCTAGCCTTTGACAAAGTTCAAAACATGCTAGGTGCCGGAAACATGACATGGAAAGAGGGCATGCTTGTAATTTAGTGAGGGTAGTGGGCTCATGCTTAACATGTTTTCCACTCTTGTGATGCCTCCTGGGAGTCTGCTCTTCTGAGGATGAGTCACATTGTGTCTCCATCTCATACTCTGACGAATGTTGTGATGTCATGAATGCAGTATGGACTGTGATTAGGCTACCCTTTGATGATGGTGTGAGGCTGGGTGCCTTTGTGATATCTGTCACCAAGGGGAACAATGAAACAGGGAGTATAAGGAAGGTAGTGATGTAATGGGAATAGGGGTTATAGGGAGAAATTTGCTAGGGATATGGGAGGAGTTTGGGTATTTTGATAGGGTAGGGTTTGGGGTTTTAACAAGGTAGGTTTTGGGGTGTCATGTTGACCAAAAGATGGAGGGATATGGGAGAGGGTTTGATAGTAATTTAGGGTAGGGGTATTAGGAAAAATGAGAAAGGGAGGATGGGAAAAATGATAGGTGGGAGGAAAATGATGGGTGGAAAGGAACCTTGGCACTAACAACACACTTTAGCAACCCTAACCATCATTTTTCTTGGTGATTATTTATGGTTGACTTTATGCATTTTGGTGACATTCAAACATCTCTATAAACACCATATCATTGATGAAATTTGATGAGCAAGTGATGTTATAAGGCCTACCTCTCAATTTTATAGGCTTCACCAAAATTTGGAAGTGATTGGGCACTTGTTTCAGCCCTTTGTCTATGTGCGCCGCACACAAAGCCCAGTGCGCCGCGCCCTAGGTATGCGTCGCGCCTTTGGAAAATTTCAACTGTGGGTAGGCTCTGTGTGCACTGGCCCTCTGTGTGCGCCGCGCTCTTGGGTATATGCATCGTGCCCTCTAAAACTGCCTCCAACTCACTCAAACCTCACGATTGCACACTCACACCTTTTGCAACCTTTCTCCAAGGCTTGGATTAGCTCAATGCCTTTGATTTTGATGAAAATTTGTATATATATCCTTGGAAGAGATGGGTTTAATTTTTTCCTCCTCGAAAACCCATTTTTCTAATGTTATGTTTTGGCACTTTTTCACTGACTTTAAAACAAACTGATTTTCGCTTTCCCTTTGAAATTTTAGCTCAAATGACGAAATTTTCGGCACTCTTTGTAGGGATTGCACGATAGGAAATTTGGCGATGGAAACCATGACTGCATCTGAAGAAATAAACTAACGACTTTTTTGAAAATTTTGTCATAAATGACACTGTTTGACTTTTCTTCAAAACAGAGTTTTAAAGAAGAGTCAAAGTCTATCCACATGACGATGAAGCTCTTTGAACCATAACTGTCTAAGGGCCTCACTCTGGCCTGCATGGCTTTACTAGACATGTTCAAAGACCAAATTGATGAATTCCTAGACCTAAACATCGAAAATGACCTTTGTCCTTTAAATGACCAGACCTTGACTATCATGGACTTTCATGATTATTGACAAAAGACCTAAGCTAGCAGGAGCTAGACATGAGGGGGAATGACTAGCATGACCTTCTCCGTCAGATTATGGCATGACCCTAGCGGAATTTAGCTGGGTGAATGGGGTGGGACACCTTAACATGAAATGCATAAAGATATTTTGATCTCTGACGGAGGACTGACCAGACCGACTTTAACAAGACACACCATAAGGAGTAAAGTCATCCATAAATATCTCCAAACAGTCATTAAGCATATCATAAACTATCATTGCTCTTTGAAATGTTGTTGGAGCATTACATAGTCCAATTTGGAGAAATCTATAAGAAAAAGTGCCCCATGGACTAGTAAAAGTGGTCTTGTCTTGGTCTTGGGGTGCAATTTTGATCTGGTTATATATGCTAAAACCATCTAAAAAGGAAAAGAATATCTTTCCTGACAAACTGTCAAGCACCTGATCAGTAAATGGCAAGGGGGAATGATCTTTTTGAGTGGCGTCCTTTAAGGCTCTATAATATACACATACTCTCCATTTCCCGTTTTTCTTTGGTACTATCACCAACGGAGAAACCCATTCACTGTCAGATATAGGGTATATAAATCCAGCATTAAG
This sequence comes from Pinus taeda, assembly GCA_000404065.3. Lineage (NCBI taxonomy): Eukaryota > Viridiplantae > Streptophyta > Pinopsida > Pinales > Pinaceae > Pinus > Pinus taeda. The sequence goes on along the minus strand of APFE030557308.1, from coordinate 35,017 downwards.
TAATTTTTGAATTCCTTTTTTAAAAATCTCCCTCAGATTGCGATTCATTCGTCATTGGGGTTGACAGATAGGTCGAGAGCTTTCCTTAATATAAATACGATGGGTACATAATTCAGGAGAGACCCCCTTCATATCTGTGTAGTCCCATGCGAATTCTTCCTTATTTTTATGAAGTAACTTCATTAACTATTGTATTTCAACATCTATCAAGTTAGGGTTTATATTCAATGTTTTGCCAGGTTCGATTTCCACTATTATACTCTTAGAGGAGATATCAGTTGATGTTTGAGATAAATTTTCAGATTTAATGTTTTGCTGTGTTTCAGGTTCCAAAATTGCAGTTAACTGATTGTATGTTTCAGAGGCAACCGAGGAGGGTTCAGAAATAAAATTACTAATTACTTTATCCTCGGTGATGTCTTTAAAGGTTAAGGCTTGTCCAATAGTCAAAATGGGTTGAGTGTCATTATCCTCATAGTCTAACCATACAGAATTATCATTGTCAATCATAGGTGTAGCATGAGGGTAGAGAGTGAGCTGCTTAGTTTCACATCCATTAGAAATTGTCATTGAGTCCGATCTATAGCTGATAAAGGCATCTACTGTAGCCAGCTAGGGTCTCCCTAAAATCAGTGGATGCCCTCCCAACTTTGTTTTAGTGTGTAATACAACAAAATTAGCTGGGTAGTTCCAAGATTCAACTGAAATGATCAGGTCTCCAATGACCCCTTTTGGTTTAATTGTGGAACAGTCAGCTAGCTCTAGGATAGTTGGTGTCTCTCTAATTACATTCTTCAGCTGTAATAACTGTGCAGTTTCAAGAGTCATAATGTTTATAACAGCACCTAAGTCTACCAGAACTCGTGAAACAATAGTTTTTCCAACCTGTACTGTGACTGTAGGATGACCAGGATCACCAGGATCACCATATTTCACAGGAGGGGTTTTTCCTAACATTAAAGCAGTTAGATCACCCATCACATGAATTGTAAGAGGATCTTTAGCTTTCCTACCAGGTTTCTTGATGCAGATGTCTCTAATAGTTATGGCATAAATTAGTACATCCCTGAGTTCTTGCAAAAGTGGAATTTTAACATACAGATTCTGCAATTCCCCTAGAAGGTTAAAAGTAGGCAGCTTAGGTGTCTTAGTGAGAGCTAAACACTTGGGGAATGGTGGCTCTACTGTTTCAATAGTTTTATTAGAGGGTGGCTCAACTGTTTAATCACCCTTATTGGATGATTTATCTTTTTTTTTCTCTTCTTTATAAGAGTCAGAAGAAGTAATATCATCAATAATAGGCTCAACTATTCTCCCAGACCACAAATGGATATCATTACACTACATGGAAAACAAGAGATATAGGCTGGATCTAAATATCAATGACTTGCACAACTTTATTATTATTATTAGGATTAGGGTTCGGTTGTACAAGTAGCTACGGTCTCATTGTCTGATTATTCGATGGAGCACTTGATGGCAGAGCGAGAGATTGCGTATACTGAGAGAATTGGTTTGGAAACGACATTTGCTGAGCTCTCCAGCCTGGGTTCCATTGATAAAATAAGATTTCTGTAGAGACCAAGGAGTCCACATTGTAGGATCTAAAAAAGGAGGGTTTGTTTGTTGCATGGGTTGGAAGCTCATTTGGTTGAAGGGTCGGTATTGCATTTGATTGAAGGGCAGGTAATTTTCTTGAAAAGAAGGATAATTATTCTAACAATTAAATGGCATATTAGAATTCGTACCCTATCCTCATGGTTGCCATTGCCTCCTCTGTGTTAGCAAATAGACTGCTTCAGCTTCTTCTTTAGTTGGTTGCAATGCTGCTTTTATTCATGGTAAAGAAGGGCATTGTTGAGTCTCATGGTCCTTCTCGTAAATGGTGCAAATTGGTACCTTGTCCAGTGGGCATTCCCTTAGTGGGTGTTTTTCTTTGCATTTAGGGCAGAAAATAGCCAAAGCATCTTCTTCCTCTGCCTACTTCTTTTTAACCTGCAAGGTATCAATCTGTGAAGCAAAAGAGCTTAACATTTCAATTTTAAATTCTTCAAGTAAATTAACTATTTATGCTCTTGGTTCTCCCCCACTGGCTGACTTTTGGACTCTTGAATATGTATTATCCCTACTTTTTGGTCTGTTTATTGCTCCTCTTGAACATCTCTTACAGAGATTGACAATCTCATCATATGATTCCTTAGATAATCTCCTTTACCAAGAATATTTAACATGTCTAAACATTCATCCCGTACCCCTTTCGATAGTATTGTCTTAAGAATATCCTTACTCATACTAGGGTGATCGGATCTCTGCAAATTATATTGTAATCTCTCCACGAAATCCTCCAGATTTTTGTCCTCCTTTTGAACCATATTAAATAGTTCCTCCTTTCTTTCTGTTGTCCGACAATAGTCTTGATATTTTGCCAGAACTTCTCCTTTATCTGCTCCCATGTTGTGATTACATGTCCTCCCAGGCTCATGAACCATCTTAGTGCATTTCCTTTTAATGTTGCTGGAAATAACTTTAACTTTTGAGGATTAGTAACATAATCATAACTTCTACACAATATATCAAACTCAAACAGAAATTCATCAGTGTCTTCAAATGATAAAGCATGGAAGTTAGGTAAGGTTGAAAGTGGGATTTTTTTTGTAGGAGTTGCCTATCTGGGAAGATCCTCAATAGGGAATTCCAAGGTGGAGAGAGAATTGTCACCTCTTCCTTCTCTTCCTCCACGTCCCCCACCAAAGAGTCCTTCATTGTTTCCATCCATTGGTTGTTCCCCTATTGCACTTGTCCGGTCTTCAGCGCTTTCTGTTGGGCTTTCAATATTCTGAACTGGTTCCTCAACTTCTACTGGCCCCTCAATATCTTCTATTGGTTCTTCAATGTCCTCCACTGACTCCTCTGTTTCTTCTACTATCTCTTTGGCCCTTTCAAGTCCTACCACTTCCTCCGTTTCATAGTTCGTTTGGAGAGAGTGCTGAGTTTGTGGCCTCCGAGAGCTTATCCTCTGAGATGTTTCAGCTTTTGAGATAATGTCGTCAATAAAAGTTTTCCTTCCTCCCCTGCCTTTTCCCTTGCCACCTGTAGGATTAGTTTTCATGCGTCCTCTCATGCATCCTGTACATCTAAAAGAAAATCATTAATGCTCTTAAAATCTATGGCTTCCTTCCCCGGAAATGGCACCAAAATGTTGGTCACTTTAATTGCTTATTAAAGTGCTACATAAATTGTCAACCCAAGGAAGTGTGGTTATTTCAAAGGCAACTGCGTACTATATGTACTCAATCTTAAAAGCAATAAAAGTTGTAGTAAAAACAAATCACACCTCTCTTTGACAACTGAAGCTCCACTTTGTGTTACAACAAATACACTCTATTGTAGATAACTACCAAAGAATGCTTAATTTCATTCAAGGAGTAATTTAATGAAAAAAAAGAATTATTTTGTAAAGGAAAGCAATGGCTACGCTGTAATAGAGAACAAGACCCTATTCCTGGAGCAGGAACCTTCACCTCCTGCCTCTGATTATCAAGATTTCCAACTCACTTTGTAAACTCGATCACCAATGAAACACTCATAAATTGACTGTGAATAAACTTAAACAATGCAACAATCAATTGAGAAGAAAACAGAGCTTCAGCAAGAGTATAATAAATGACATTTGATAAAAAATACTGTTAACAAGGTATGTATAAAAAAACACACTTAACGCACTGTAGAAATATAATGGGTGAATCTTGTGATGAAGGTGGGCCCTGTCCTTCTAACAAGATTCCCCAGGAGACAAGAACTAGAATAAGATGTTCAGAACAAAACTTTATTCATCCATCGATATGTCATATTACAAAAAGGATTTCAGTCCCGTTCCTTCAACTAAGCCTTTTCCGCAGTCTGTTCATCCCCCTCTAATGTAGATGTCTCCTCTTTTTAAAGAGGAGGCATTTATTACAACAGATTACATTGTAAATTCTATTTTAACCCAATATACAAAAATAGGGAAATCAGTTTCCCATCAACAAGATGCTGTTACAGTAATGCTGTCTTTGGATCATGATCGTTACATCTAGTGTAGCAGCTCCGGTGGTCTTCCTTTGTTGTTATCAAATTTGGAATGCAAATCACAACTACTTCAGCGACGAGATTTGCATGCCATCTTACTGTTTCAGCAACTGCAAAAATAGTCTTGCAAACTCTAGGCAGTTTCAGCAACGTGGACTGCATATCATTTCTTTTAACTATTTAGAAAATAATAATTCCATGATTAACTATGAAGATGGCGTAATTATATGTAAAATAATTAAAGGTATAATGATGAGAAGAAACATTGTGTACCTTTAGAATAATTGGGCTAAAAAACTAACAAGGACTTTAAATATAGGTTGAAAAGGATGACATCATAGCAAAAGGTGTTGTCAAAAAGGGATAATATGAGGTCCTAACACTTTCGATGTTTGATTTTGTACTCCTCCATTATCTTCTCTACCAACTTGGATGTAAGTTGAATACCTTGATCTATCACAATTTCCCTTGGGAGACCAAAACAAGTCAAAATATCCTCAGAAAGAAATCAAACTGCAACATTTTTGATACCAAAAGGAAGTGCTTTAGCTTCTACCCATTTTGTGAGATAATTTGTACAAAAATCAATGTAACTTTTTGTCTTGATGGTGGATTGATTGGACCAAAAAAATCTAAAATCCATATCTCAAAAGGTTAAATAAGTACCTAATGTTGTAGAGGCATTTCATCTAAAGAAACATGCTTTCGCATTCTTTGACAACTTTCTCATCTCTTAACATATTCTTTGTCATCCTTAAAAGTAGAAGGCCAATAGTATCCTAAGAAAAGGACTTTATAGGAAATTATTTTATCAGTGAAATGTCCATCGCATGGTTTATAATGACAGACTTTTAATATCTCCGGTACTTCATCCTCTCTAGCACATCTTCGAATGATTAAGTCAGGTCTTGTTTTGTACACTTCTAAATTTATCCATGTTTAGTCAATTTAATGTTCTTAAACTATAAGCATAAATTATCGACAAGGGCAAGTAAACTGATGAAGTACAAGTGCACTGTATGTGCTAGAAGTTGTTTATGTCATTAAGGTGATTATATTATTGTTATATAAATTAATGTCAAACTACAGAATCAGTGTCGAGATGATGTTATTATCTATACTAGGATGTTATTTCTAAGATTTGTTAATTGATTATTCTAAACAATATTTCTAGAATTAGTTCTGATTGAATTGAGCTTTTAGAATGATTGAATAATGATTTTAACTCTATTCAATAAATATGTTATGTTAATTTTCTTTTCAGCTTATCAATTTTTTTTGGAATTTTATGCTACAGATAAACAAAGAAAATTATGAAAGCATGAAATGACATAAAGAAAATCCTAATTTATCAAATTGGAAATTTATTGTGCCTGAATTCAGATGCTAAGAAAGATTTTCACTCTTATCTACTGCAACTTTATTTCAATGCAAAAAGCAAAACAGAACTGAGATTACAAAGCTATGAAAGAAACAAGTTATGGATGAAATGAAATTACTAACTTATACTAGGTATGAAGCAAAAAAATTGACTGAGCTTATGCTAGATATTAAGCGAATAAAATTAACAATAAAGAGATAAACCAAGTGAACCTAGTTGCAAACTTCATTGAACTACATCTTAAAATTATGAAAACAGGGCATCCATGAATTAAATCTATGAAACAAAAGAAAATCTAATTGTAGTGAATCAAAGACTTGATCTATGCATAGCAGCCCTCCATGAGGCAGTTAGTTGCCTTCAATCAACAACACATAAAATATATCAACCAAGACCTTTGCATTAAATGAAAAAGAGTTCTACAGGATGATCAAAATTACATATGGCAGCGCACTCGTTACACAGAGCTGCCATTGTTTTTTTATAGTTCTAATTAATAATATGAGAATTTCAAGCCTACAGAACTTCGCTACAATCCTTATCAAAACTGAATCATATCAATTATTTGTCAATTTTCTTTTGAAAAAGAAAATCGATGAAATCTCTTGAAACTCGGACTCTATTCTAGTGCGTTGTCTTATGGTTGACTGTCATGGTTGACCATGTTGTAGTGAAGATATCATGATGAATTAGCTGGAGTAAATAGGAAGAAATCCATGATAGGATCATTCCCTATCTACCCATATACTCCTTTTTTGAGTTGCTGCACTCGAACCTCGTCAACAATGGAAGTATCTAGAGATTGGTGGATTAACTACAAAATTAGGTCAATTTTTTAGATGCATCTAAACTTTAATAAAACAGCAAGGCATATTGAAAAAATATGAAAAAGAGGACATATGACTGTTTAACTTATCAAAACCTTATGTTTATTGCATTTATTTGGATGATAGCGATAGGAAAAAGGAGGTAAATAGGGACAAAAGGGATGTCAAGATAAAGTACTTCTTGGACTCTACATTCCCCAAAACGTAAGGTTTTTTTATGTCCTCATACAACACAGAATTGTTGTTTTTCTATATACCTTTTCTAGCACATCCAAATTTCACTTTCTTATTCTTTTTCCTTGCAATCAATGTTATCCTTGGTTTCCTCATAAGGGTCTTATACTTCAGGTTAATGATTTCTCTTTTCATGGCCTTATTTTCTTTCTTCAATTTATTGTTCTTTTTATACCATAGACTTGAGTGAAGAATGATATTATCATTTTTGGCAATTTGAATTCCATTTTGTGCCTTCATTGTTTGATTTTCAGTTTTGAGGTACCTGTTTAATGTCTCCATCTCAAAGATCTCTTGTTTCAAGACATTAGATGCTAGAGGTTCTTGTCACTCATTAAAATGGTTTCTTCCTTCTTTTGGGCTTTGAGTTGATCCTTTGGATGTTTTTTCCTTTCTCTCTAATGATTCCTGTAATCATAGATTTCTTGTTGAACATGATCAATAATACCTAGGCTTTGTACTGGACTCCTTGGAGGTGAACTGAATGGAGGTAGTGATGACCTTGGTGATAGTCCCAGTGATTCTCTCCAAGAGTTCTCAAGATCTTTAGATTTATATTTTGACTCAAGATCAATATCTTATGTAACTTCTGAGGTTACTTCGTTCATTGTGTTCAATTTGGTGCTTCTTCTCAAGCTTGTGGTTGGCAACCCTTGAATTTTCTTTTTTTTTTAACTTTTGGATTTTCTTAATGAGGAAGGATTTTTGTTCGGGGTAAAAGCTTTGTTTCCTTGCTGGCTTTCTTTCTTGTAAGACTTTCTCTGGTCATTTTCTGCAAAATTTCTACAATTGGTATATCATCCTCTCACAATTCTTGTTGATGTTATGGTTCTTGTTCTATTACTATCTCAATTTTTCTCTTTCTTCCCTTTAGGGTTTTTCTACAACTTGGTTGTTAAGGGATTTTCTTACTACAAAATCTTCCCAATTATCACCTATGCTTTGAAGATGAAACTCAATCAAGATTTTTATCAACACATGATGGAACATTGTGTTGTCTATAAGCTAGATTTTCTTCTGAACATTTACTAACATTTTCTTAAGGCTATGCAACAAAAAGTATACAAGATTCATTTTATGCTCTTCAAGGAAATTCACAATAGCCTAATATAATAGAAGAGCATACACCAAAATCAGTCTTCGCAAGTAATAAATTTCTGAAGAACAAGGAGCAAATTTCTCCATTTACTTTTGAGGGTAGAACTAGGAATACCTTTCCTGAAGAAAACAATATCCATGCTTGGGTTTTTCAAGAATATTTTCCAGTTTTCCCCTTTGATTCCTCTATTCTTGAACCATTTTTCTCTATCTCTAGGCACTATGGTGTCTTTTGCAATCAAGGAATCTGTTACTGCGAACTTGAGATCACCTATTTCAACTTATGTTCCATCAAAAGATTGTGCAAAGGTTTTTGTCACCTTCCTATGGAAACCATCAAAATTTTCTATGAAATATAACCACTATAATTTCTATAACAATTCTCTATTATGGGGGGATCCTTCCAAAAATTTCCTTCTTGTTGGTTGTGCTTGAACAATAACGCCCATGGTGAGAGATGTTTCATCTCAAGAACTATTTTACTTGACAGGGAAAATGGTCTTAGTAGGGTTTAGCTTTTAGAATGGAGAGATTGTATGAATTTGGAAGAATTAGAGAACGCACAAGTATAATGAAGGTTCACAGGGATGAGTTATCCATTTGAATGCATTTAATTTGATGAATCAGTGATCAAATCAATGGATCTGAAATGATTATGGGATAGGAGTTAAAATGGTGGCAGACTATAATGTATTTGACAAGGAATTACCATCCATGAACTGCAATGATTTCAGGTATTCTTTTACGGTAATGTTATTTCCACACAATTCATGTATGCAATATGTTAACCCCTATTGCAAAATTAAAGTGTTACAACCTTAGATTTATTTGCTAACCTTTATTTCTCCATTGATATCATTTGCAAGTACTTTTCACTTTGAAAGGAGTAAATCATTTCTTCAATTTGAGCCACCAAGTGTCCCTATTAGACTGGCTACAAAAACATTGTCAGATTTGTTGAAACTTGCTTGAGCTACTAAAAATCACTAATTTTGTAGCTAAAAGATTTTCAAGAAACGGATGTTTAGAAAAAGGGATATTTTTTTTTTAAAACGATTAACAGAAAATTTAAGGTGCTAACAAGAGTTGGTTTTCACTTTAAATTTTCTTTCATAAGCATGCTTAACAACTTGTTGGTTTTCATGTTTATAAATTTATATATTTTATTATTATTAATTTTTTTTATGAATACAAAAAAAAATAAAATTTCTAAGGTGGAAAAGAAGAATAATTCTTCTCAACCATGTTCAATTCTAAATTGTCTTGGAACATTTTAACAAATTATTCTTTTGTCAATGTATTCTCATAAAGTCTAAGTTCATGTCCATTCACTAAAAGAGTAATTTTCTCTTCATCAATAGTCCCGATTCTGACTGCACCAATGTCAAAGACATTTTCAACTTCATAAGGTCCAAGCTAGTGAGTTTGGAATTTTCCTTGGAAGTTTTTGAACTTTGAATAAAAATTTAATGCCCAATGTCCTGGATGAAATTTTCTTTCTTTGATATATTTGTCATGCCATCTAGATCTCTATTGTTGAACTAGGTTGGTCTTCTAGAAGGCATCTTGTCTTATTTCATCAAGCTCATTGAGTTTACCCTTCCTTTTCTTTTATGCTTCTAATAAGTCAAGATCCAACTTGACTGCTATTTTATAGGTTTGGAGATGGAAATCTATTGGAAGTAAGACCTTCTTCCCATAAACAAGTTCATAGGGAGTATGTCCTGTAGTGCTTCTCCATGTAGTTCTATAAGCCTGCAAAGCTTCTGGAAGATTTTTTTGCCTAGTCCTTCCTATGTAAGTGTACAATCTTGGTGACAATTGTTTTAATCACCTTGTTTGTAGACTCAACTTGTCCATTTCCAATGGTATGGAGTATATTTATGATGCTTGATTTTGTGTTGTTCCACAAGCTTTTGCACTAATCTAGATGTAAACAGTGTTCCTTGATCTATTACAATTTATCTTGTGACACCAAAAGGAGTGAAAATATCCTCAAAAAGAAATGAAACTACAATATTTTCAGTAGAAAAAGGAAGTGCTTTGGATTTCCATTTAGTGAAATAATCAATATATACAAAAATATACTTTTTTTGTTTTGAAGTTGGATTGATTGGACCAACAAAATCTAGTGCCCATTTCTCAAAATTTTCAATGAGTACTTGAGGTTGTAATGGCATTTCATTTGAAAGAGTAGGTTTCCCCATCCTTTGACAACTACCACATCTCTTTACATATTCCTTCATATCCTTGAGAATGGAAGGCCAATAATATCCTAAGAGAAGGCTATTATAAGTATTTCCTTTTTCAGAGAAATTCTCTCAACATGGTTCATCATGGGATGCTTTAAGTATCTCAGGTATCTCATCTTCTCGAACACATCCTCTGATGATGAGATCTGGAAGTTTTGTACAATTCTTTGTTTATCCATGAGTAGGACGAATGAAATGGTAGTTTCCTTGTAGCTAAATAATTAGAAATATCTTCATACCACGGTGATTTAGTAGATACTACAAAGAGATATTCGTTAGGAAATTTATCCTCCACAAGTTTATCATTGTTATCATTCTGAATTCTAGATAAAAATTCAGCAATTGTATTTTTTTCCGGGCTGATCTAGAATGGTGATGTTGAATTATCACAACAGTAACAACCATCTAGCTATTATGCCATTAGTGATTGGTTTATTCATTGGATATGTAATGGAATAATGGTCTGTGTGAATGAAATTTTCATAGCTAGTTATATAATGTCTGAATTTACTAATGGCATGAACTACAGCTAAAAACTCCTTCTCAGTTACAATATAATTTAGCTTTGTCGGAGTTAAAATTTTACTTGTATAATAGATTGCATAAGGATTAAGGTCTTTTTTTCCTAACACAACTCCCAAGGATGTGTCTGAAGCATCAGTTGATATATGGAAAGGCAATTTCCAATTAGGTACTTTTGAAAAAGGTGCTTCAGAGATTTGCTTTTTCAAAGTTTCAAAGACACTTCGACAATCAGGATCCCAACTGAATTCACAATATTTGGTAAGTAGTTTGAAGAGTGGAGATGCAATTTTTATGATTTTTTCTATGAATTTTCTATAGTATCCAGTAAAACCAAGAAAACTACTAACATCTTGTTCACAATTTTCCACTCATAATTTAGAAATGACTTCTACTTTAGATGACTCTACCTTAATTCTACCTCTTGAAATATGGTGACCTAAAACAATTCCTTGATTGAACATAATAAAAAATTTCTCATGACTTAACGAAATATTTGTTTCTTTACATCTTATTAGAACATTTTATAAATTTTCAAGTGCTTCTTAAAAAGAATTACCATAAACTATGAAATCATCCATATAAGCTTCCAGACAGTCATGAATAAAATCATAGAAAATTCTGAGGACTACACTTTGGAATGTTGTCGGAGCATTTCATAATCCAAAAGGAAGTACTCGGTAAGAATACGTTCCCCATCAACATGTAAATGTGTTTTATGTTGATGCTCAGGTGCTACCTGGATTTGATTGTATACACTAAAACCATCCAAAAATGAAAAATACTTTTTCTCTTGTAATGTGTCTAACACTTCATCTATGAAAGGAAGTGGAAAGTGGTCTTTTAATGCTAATTTATTTAATTCCCTGTAATCGAAACATACTCTCCATTTCCCATTTTTCTTAGGAGTGATTACTAGGGGTGAAACCCGCTCACTACCTAATATTGGATAGATGAAGTTTATATTTAGTAGTTTTTGTAATTCATCCTTAACAATTTCCTTCATATTTGGATTCATTCTTCTTTGTGGTTGTCTAACTGGTCTTGCACTCTGGTCAATGTGGATATGCTGCATGCAAGTTTTAGGATTAATTCCTCTCATGTTAGTGTATTCCCATGCATAAGCAAAAGAGTGATTTCGTAAAATTTCTAACAACTGGTTTTTTTGTAATTCTTCTAGCTTTTCATTAATGTTCAAATTTTTACTTGGAAAAATTTCTATTGAAGAGTGTACAAATGTTTCCATAGAGTGTAGAGACGCTTGGCTAGATGATAGATATTCGATTCGACTACAGTCATAATGTGAGGACGAATCATTATTTTTCATTAAATTTAAAATTTTGTCCTCCCTTTTTAGTTGTTTAGTAGTGAAAATAGGTTGTATGTCATCATCATCATCATCTATCCATTCCTCACTCTATTTCTATTATTTTTTTTACAGGTGGATACAACGTAACTTTGTTTGTAGAACTTCCATATGAGATAAACATATCACTTGATCTACAACTGATAAAAGCATCAACCATAGCTAACTAAGGTATTCCTAGGATTAATGGATGTCCTCCTAGATTATTCTTAGGTGTCAAAACCATGAAGTCAACGAGATATTCCCAATAATCTAAGGATGCACAAACATCTTCTAACACATCTTTAGGTTTAATTACAGAACTATATGCTAATTGCAACAATGTTGGTGTGTATTGAAGATTAGGAAGCCTTCGTGAATCCATGATTTTTTTACTCATTATGTTTATAGTTGCTCCTAGATCAATCAATGTGTTTCGTATTTCAATTCCATTGATGTGAATTTTCACAATGGACTCCTTGGATCTAGATATTTTTGTATTGTTGCTTTCCCCATTATGATGTCTACAATTTTCCCAACTAATTGAATTCATTTTATGACTTTTCATTTTTCTTCCTGATTTTTGTGTACTCAATTCCTTGATTGCTTTTGCAAAAAATGGTATTTCTTTTATAGATTGAAATAAAGGAATTTTTATACAAACATTTCTTAATTCATCCAACATATTATAATGAGGCAATGTGATTTTTTTCTACTCCATCAATTTTCAACCATTTAGGGAAAGGTGGTATAATGGATACTAAGGGTTGTTCTATAATATGAGTATTATCATAATTTAAAGGAACATTTTCTATTTGATTATTTGCTTTTTGAGGAAGAGAGATTTCTCCTTCTTCAGATTGATTTTTATCTTTTTGAAGATTTGTCCTTGCTTCTTGAATAACAATAGGGGTTTTTCTTTGCAATACTCTACTAGACCTTAATTGAACATTATTTAGATCTAGTAGAGTTATTACATACGTCTAAGGATTTTTCCTCTTCCTACAAATCAACCTCTAGAGTCTCTTTCCATACACATATCATGTTTTTAGTTGATGATTTATTTTAAATTCTACTTTCACTTCCCTGGCAACGATGCCAAAATTTTTAGTCAATTTAATGTTCTCAAATTGTAAGGACTAGGGTAGGTAAATGGATGAAGTACAAGTGCATTGTATGTGCTAGAAGTTGTTTATATCATTAAGGTGATTAAATTATTTTTATCTTAATTAATGTCAAACTCTAGAATAGGTGTCGAGATGATGTTATTATCTATACTAGGATGCTATTTCTAAGATTTGTTAACTGATTATTCTAAATAATATTTCTAGAATTATTTTTGATTGAATTGAGCTTTTAACAAATATTTCATTAAATTTGGAAGTATTCAGTGGATCTAGAATTTAGAACTTTAACTACATTAAGTTTTTCCAAAATGAGGAATTAGAAAGTCACTTAGTTCACTAATTTTAATGTAGATATTCACCATTTTTTATGTAAAAATTATCATGATAAACTTTATAAAACAAATTCATATAAACTTGCTAAAGCAAATCTTTCACATCTTAATCTTGGATTCCTTACATTATCTATTTTAATATTTTTTATGGTTTATATTAGAAGACAAGTTTGCTAAGTTTATTTTATGAAAATAATGATGTGTATGTTACTATTATTAACCCATTTAATTATAATTTGATATAGGAAATATCATGTATGTGTTAAGTTACGATTATTACTAAGACAATGTTGAAACAATTTAAAAGTTTGTCACCTTTGGAACACTAGTAATATGGTTGAATATTAAAAAACTCTCATAGACCATCTAATTTGTACTCGTATTGGAATTAAATTTCAAAATATTTGCGACGCTACCAACATTCTTGATTATTTAACTAAACAAAATTATGATGATCTTGAAACACTTCTTTTAATGCTTTTTGAGCATAACAAATAAAATTCGATATAACTTTTACTAATATCTTTTTACCTTCTTATTTGCCATATTTGGCCTTAGTGGATGATAATCATCATTATCACTATCATAATTTGTAGGAAGCTTGCATCATTTTAGAGTTGAGGAGAAAAATAAATTTAGGATCAAATTAAATGTTGAATGTGAGTAATAGCATAATTTATTTTTATTTATTATTTGCACTTTTATGCTAATAAATAAGTTGACCGATGCTAGATTTATGAATAATAGATTAATACACAAGATATATATTAAGTATAAAGTTATTTAAAGACAATTTATCTTAGAAATGTGTCCAATATGTTCCATTATTTAGAACTTTAACTAGATTAAGATTTTTCAAAATGAGGAATTAGAAAGTCACTTAGTTCACTAATTTTAATGTAGATATTCACCAATTTTTGTGGAAAAATTATCATGATAAAATTTATAAAACAAATTTATATAAACTTGCAAAATCAAATCTTTCACATCTTAATCTCGATTCCTTACATTATCTATTTTAATATTTTTTTATGGTTTATATTAAAAGATAAGTTTGTTAAGGTTATCTTACGAAAATAATGATGTGTATGTTACTATTATTAACCCTGTCAGGCTAGGCAGTATATCCATAAGGCAAAAATGATTTGTGTGTTCTATTCCATCAGGTCAGTCTTCATTATATACATGAGGGAGAGATTGTTGAGTTCGTCTCCCGATGACTGTTCACATTTCCTATTTATCTATTTACATAAATTCACCCAATCACAAGGAATAGGTGTCAACATTCCCCCCTTAATCTGAAGGGATGTTGGTGAGTCCAAGTGTCATTCTAAATCGTTCAAGCTTTTCTCTTCCAAGCGCTTTGGTGAAGATGTCTACAATTTGCTCATTTGTGGAACAATGACGAAGATGGATTGTTTTGGCCTCACCATGATGTCGAATCAGATGATATTTAGTATTGATGTGCTTCGTTCGATCATGGAACTTTCGGTTCTTGGCCAACTTTATTGCAGAGGTATTGACAATCATGAGTGGAGTTTATTGTACTTGATTTACCTAAAAATCTTCAAGAATTTTCCTGAGCCACACAATTTCTTTTGTTGCATCAGCTGCTGCCACGTATTCTACTTCTGTTGGGGAATCTACTGGAACTGATTGTTTTTGTGATCTCTAGGAGACAGCTCCTGATCCAAGAATCATAGCATATCCTAAAGTTGATACCCCAGTTTCTTTGTCTCCATCGAAATCTAAATCAGAGTATCCAATCAAACTGAAGTCATCCACCTGTGTATACTTGATTCCAAAGTCTTGAGTCTGCTTCAAGTACCTTAGAGCTCTTTTTGTAGCAGACCAATGCCCCTCACAAGGATTTTGCAAATGAAATGTCCGGTCTAGCAGTAGTTAGGTAGTTGAGACTTTGTTGCATCCTCAAATTATTTTCCTTCAATAGATGTGAGCTTTAAGTTTTGTTCCATTGGAGTAGTAACAAGATTGCACTTTGTCATGCCAAACTAGTTCAACATATCTCTAATGTATTTCTTTTCAGAAAGAAATATGGACTTCAGATGTTGGGTTACTTCAATGCCAATATAGTAATGAACATAGCCCAAATCAGTCATTTTAAAACTTTCCCCAATTCCTTCTTTATGGATGCAATTAGCTTTCATTGTTCCCTGTCATCAAAATATTATCTACATATACCACAAGATATACAACTATTTTGCCAACTTTCTTGACAAATAAAGTTACAACATCAAGATCATAATGTTTGAAATTGAGTTTCAGAAGATGCTCAGTTAGTTTTTCATACCAGGCTTGCGGTGCTTGCTTGAGGCCATGCAAGGACTTCACCAGTTTTCATACTTTATGTTCATGTCCTTTCATAGTAAATCCTTCAGGCTGGGACATAAAAACATTCTCTTTTAGATCTTGATTTAAGAAAGAGGTTTTTACATCCATTTGATGGACCTTCCAACCGTTCTGAGCTGCTAGTGCAAAGAGTGTCTGGATGGTAGCCAATTTTGCTGTGGGGGCAAAATTGTCCTCATAATCAACCCATTCCTTCTGTGCAAAACCTTTTGCCACAAGCCTAGCTTTTTTCTTGTCAAGTGAGCCATCAGCTTTATACTTGTTCTTGTAGACCCACTTGCAGCCAATTGGTTTGGTTCCTAATGGAGGATCAACCAGCTTCGAAGTGTCTTTCTTTATGAGGGCATCATACTCCTTTTGCATCGCTTCTTTCCATTCATCATGAGAATCAACTTCTTTGAAGGAACTTGGTTCAAAATCTATAGACAAGTTCAATTCACAATCATAAGAAACATCAATAGGTGAATTAGAGTCATCTACATCACCTCCATTTTGCCGGTTTGATTTTCTGGTTCCTGCCTTTCCAACTTCATCAGGATGAACACTTCCAAGTGTCTTTGTTAGCTGCTTTGGGGGACCTTTCTCAAATGGTCCAGGCTGCTCCATTGATTGAGTTGGGACTGAATGAAGATTGAGACTCCTAATTATATCAATTACATCACTTAAAGCATCATCTGTTGTTGGAGTTTCTTGTGGGGGAGAGTGTTCTTCAAAAGAATATTCCACATGTTGATCTAGTATAGGAATCCCCCCTTCAAGATGTGGAATATGATTATGAAATTATTGAAATGATTTTTCTTTTGTGAATCTATCCAAGCGATCAATTTGTCGCTCAACAACATTGTCAGTTTTGGATGATTCAAGAAAAAATACATCTCTAGATACAACAAACTTTTTATTTACCTCATCATAGAGACGGTATGCTTTGGAGGTGTTTGAATATCCCAGAAAGATACACTTACGACTTCTAGCACCAAGTTTGTTTCTATGTACCTTTGGTATCAAGGCACAACAGGTGGAACCAAAGACCCTGATATGCTTTACTAAAGGAGCATGTCCATACCACATTTCATATGGAGTCTTGTTTCTTATAGCATTAGATGGACATATATTCTTTATATAAGCAGCACATAGAACAGCATCAACCCAAAACATTATCTTTACATTTTTGAAGAAGAGAATGGATTGTACCATATTTAAGATTATCATATTCATTCTTTCAGCTACACCATTATGTTGGGGATTATAAGGCACAATTGTTTGATATTTGATCCCATGTTGGTGAAGATAGTTTTCAAATTTATTTAATGTGTATTCTTTTCCATTATCAGTGCGAATATGCCCAATATGAGATTGTGCATCATTGTCAATCCATTTATCAAAATTCTTGAATGTTTGAAAAGCGTCAGATTTGTTCTTCAATAAATAAACCCAACACATTCTGGTGTAGTCATCAGTAAATGTCATCATATATTTATTTCTATTTGCAGAAGGAACAAGCATTGGACCACATAAATCTGAATGAGTGAGTTCACCTTTTCTATGTTCTCTTGAATGTGAATCATGAAAAGACTGTTTGCTATGCTTTCCTATAGTGCAAGCATCACATTGCTTAAGTTTCCTAGGAATTGTAGGAAAACCAGCAACACCATTTTTCTTCAACAAGAAGAGACTGTCATAGTTCAAATGTCCAAATCTAGCATGCCATAATAAACTTGATCGAAATGTACCTTCTTCATGATGAGAATTGTATGAGAAGTGTTGTGCATGAGCAGAGGTTCCTTGCAGCTTGAGAAATATTTCTTCTTTTATTCCCCTCATGACAAGTGAGTGATCAGATGCTTTTATTACCTCAAGCTTGTCATCAAACATATGAATGGAGTGACCTTGCTGGCAGATGTGGACCAAGGACAACAAGTTTCTCTTGAGTTATGGGAGATATAGAACATAATGCAGAAGAAAGTCTAGAAAACCAGGCAGTTTAAGCCTGATTGTGCAAAGCCCTGATGGATTGATTTTTGATTGATCTGCAAAGTATACTGCTCCATCAACATTGTCAGTGAAATCTTCAAAAAAATCTTTTCTATGAGTCATGTGGCAG
The DNA here is from genome assembly GCA_000404065.3 of Pinus taeda. Taxonomy (NCBI): domain Eukaryota; kingdom Viridiplantae; phylum Streptophyta; class Pinopsida; order Pinales; family Pinaceae; genus Pinus; species Pinus taeda. The sequence continues at coordinate 17,360 of APFE030557308.1, read as the reverse complement.
GTTGCTCCTGAATCAAGCAACCAATCATTTTTCCAAGAAGAAAGTGAAGCATTAAATAAATATTCATTTACTCCAATTTTACATTGTGCCACAACATAGTGAGTAGATTCAGGGGCTTTACCTTTTTCCGTATCATCAGTTTTACCTTTCTGTTGGTTTCTTTTCTGCTCAATTTTGTCCCATGGTAGCTTTTATGTAGAGGCATCATGTGATCCAGTTCTTTTGCAGTGTATGCAGTGCAAATTTGCCTTTTCTCCTTGAGAATGTTTACCCCCTTGCCTCTGAAATATCTTCCTCTTCCTCTTTGACCACCTCTTCCTCTTGTAGAATCTTGAGCACGATGCTTTTTTTTATGACCAAGGCACACATCCTCTTCCAAAGATTCAAGGGTTGTCTTCTTTCCAAAATCTTTCTCTCTTTCAGCAAACTTTTTCACAAGAGAATCAAAGGTTTTATCTTTGAGATTTCCATTTTCTTGCAATGACTCAAGATAATTGGAGTAAGTACGATAAAGTGACTTGAGAAAAGCGATAAGAGGAATATCCAATTCAACCATAGTGGATTTGATATCACGCGTTATAGATTTTACTTTATATGCAAGAGCAAGAGGATCATTATTTTGCAGTTCAAGAGTGAAGAGTTTAATCATGAGTTGAGCAACTTCAAGTGCAGAATGTGAGTAATAGAGTTCTTTCAGCTTTTGTAAAGCTTCAAAGGTAGTTGAATATGATGAAATATGGCGACTTGCCTCTTCATTTATAGATGTTGTGATTAATGCATAAGCTTTGTCGTTCTTGTTCTTCCAAATGACGAGCTCTTTGTCTGAGGTAGACTGTACTGGTTCATTGTCTCCGTCTTTGACACACACTCCTTTCCACAACTCATTGAAAATGAGGGTGTTTTTTATCATCTGGGACCATTTAGGGCAGTTCTCCTTTCCAATGAGAACTATTCCCACCACGGATATGATTGAATGCATTCTATAACAAACACTTTTGCTGCAAAAATTTACTCCTAATAGGAAAAAATATACATCTGATCTGATGGGATAGCAAATTCAAATATCAATTCGCATTCACCTGCATAATGTTAAAGTATAGAATATGGCATTATACTAAGTCCAAAGAATACACTCAACAACATAAAGCACTGCATCTACTAAAAGGCCGAAGAACGTAGTCCAAATGTATTTGGACTCTCAATATCACAAGCTAACATATATGAACAAATGGCCTACCACCGTTTTTTTCGCTTGATTTAGAATTACTAGGTTTGGATGGGGATACCAATAAGTATATATAAACCCCACAATGATTGTAAGGACAGACGTAAGTGGTCCATACTTGGTTGCTAGTTTAAAAAAATGCGAGTGACAAGTCACCACATCTCCACGCTCACCGTATATACCATATGTTCTTAGAGCCTTGCAGAGCATTCATCGATCATAGTAGACAGAAACTATGTTAAATGTAAGCTAGAGTATAGAGCAACTGTGGAACTGAATCTGATGAGGAGTTTCGAAGCAAACTCCACAGGGTTATCACCCATGGCAACGAAGAAAAGAAAAAAACATCAAATAATTATCAACCCTGTTTTAACAAAATTCGGGCAGAGCTGCTTTCACCGAATCAAAAGGGCTAGACTACTAGTGTATCAAGAGTTCAACGCATACAATGATAGCAGCATTAATGCATAGAGTTAATATGAGACCAGCGTGAAAATACACAGTGCTAATACAAAGCGTTGATACACAGCAATGGGACCTGATTCACACACGCAGATCCCACCAATGGTTCTAGTTTTGTTCTGGTTCTTCAACGGATGGTTCTTCAATGGAGTAGCGTTCAAGATGCAAGACCAACGTAGTTCGCTCCTGCATGGAGGCACCAATGCAACAACACGGCCTAAAGGCATGTAGCAATTCAGATGGTTTTCAGGTCTGAGGCTGTTAGATCAAAGGATTCAGACTTATTGCAGACAGAGCGCATAGGGGCAGTGGATAAATAGCAGAAGGCAGAAGGGAGTTACAAATACTTTGGGAGCTGGCTCTGATACCATGTTAGGCCAGGCAGTAACTCCATAAGGAAAAAATGATTCGTGTGTTCTATTCCATCAGGTAGGTCTTCATTATATACATGAGGGAGAGACTATTCAGTTCGTCTCCTGATGACTGTTCATATTTACTATTTATCTATTTACATAAATTCACCCAATCACAAGGATTAGTTGTCAACAAACCCATTTAATTATAATTTGATATAGTAAATATCATGTATGTGTGAAGTTACGATTATTACTAGGCTAGTGTTTTCATTATTTAAAAGTCTATCACCTTTGCAACACTAGTAATATGGTTGAAGATTAAAACACTCTTACAGATCATCCTGTTTATACTCATATTGGAATTAAATTTCAAAATATTTGTGACGCTACCAAGCTTCTTGATTGTTTAACTAAAAAACATTATGATGATCTTGAAACACTTACTTTAATGTTCTTTTAGGATAACAATAAAATTTGAAATAACTTTTAGTAATATCTTTTTACCTTCTTATATACCATATTTGGTCTTAGTGGATGATAATCATCATTATCAACATTATAATTACATACTATTGTAGGAAGTTTGCACCATTTTAGAGTTGAGGGGAATATTTTTTTAGGATCAAATTAAATGTTGAATGTGAGTAGTACCATAATTTATTTTTATTTATTATTTGTACTTTTATGTTAATAAAGAAGTTGATTGAGGCTTGATTAATGAATAATAGATTAATATGCAAGATATATATTAAGTATAAAGTTATTTAGTGACAAATGATCTTAGTAATGTGTCCAATATATACCATTATTTAGAACTTTAACTAGATTAAGGTTTTTCAAAATGAGGAATTAGAAAGTCACGTAGTTCACTAATTTTAATGTAGATATTCACCATTTTTTGTGTAAAAATTATCATGATAAAATTTATAAAAAAAAATTATACACTTGCAAAAGAAAATATTTCACATCGTAATCTGGATTCCTTACATTATCTATTTTAATATTTTTTATGGTTTATATTAAAAGGTAAGTTTGTTAAGGTTATTTTATGAAAATAGTGATGTGTATGTTACTATTATTAACCCATTTAATTATAATCCGATATAATGAATATAATGTATGTGTTAAGTTATGATTATTACTAAAAGAGTGTTAGCACAATTTAAAAATCTATCACCTTTGCAACACTAGTAATATGGTTGAAGATTAAAAAAATCTCATAGATCATTGAGTTTATATTCATACTGGAATAAAATTTCAAAATATTTGTGACGCTAACAAGCTTCTTTATTGTTTAACTAAACAAAATTATGATGATCTTGAAATACTTATTTTAATGCTTTTTGAGCATTACAATAATATTTGAAATAACATCTAGTAATATGTTTTTTTTACCTTCTTATATACCATATTTGGTCTTAGTGGATGATAATCATCATTATCACCATCATCATTACATACTATTATAGGAAGTGTGCACTAGTTTAGAGTCAAGGAGAAAATATTTTTTAGGATGAAATTAAATGTTGAATGCAAATATTAGCATAATTTATTTTTATTTATTATTTGTACTTTTATGTTAAAAACAAAGTTGGTTGAGGATTACTTAATGAATAATATATTAATATGCAAGATATATATTAAGTATATAGTTATTTAATGAAAAATGATCATAGTAATGTGTCCAATATATACCATCATAGATCCATTTTAAGTGCAGATGTAGGGATGAAATTTTTCACATTGCAACACTATTTGGATTGAGAGATACAATGTGTTATTTTTAATTGTTGAACTATATTTTTGAATGCTAAATAGGAGTATATATATGACAAATAAAATTTAACCATAATTTTATATATATATATATATATATATATATATATATATATATATATATATATATATATATATATATATATATATTTATATTATATATATAATAGATATAGATATAAATGAAGTTGATATTGACCTAAATTAGTTAACATAATCTTGAATGAAATACGTTTCTCTGTATCTATAACTGAAACTATTTTTGAAAGTATAAGATTTAAGCATCTAATTCACAACATTCCTTTTACTTCTAATTACTTTACAAAATATTCATTTTTATATTTTTCTATTTAGAAAATAATGTTTATTTTTTAAAGGGGCATAGACAGGGAAACATACACATCCCCCTATATTGTGCTGTAAAATGAGCCTTTCATCTCGTTTACTAATCATTTTAATGATCAAAATCAATCATGAATTAGAATAGTAACAAACTAGTACAATTTGATTATTTTCAATACAACAAGAAAGAGAGAAAATTGACTAATATATTTATTACAAATGTTTAGTTTTTATTCATGTAATGTTTAAGTATATTATATTGAAAAGAACATATTAACATTCGTCTAAAACTTAGATTCCTTACATTATTTCTATTATCATTATCATTTATATTTATGTATTAAATTTTGCTAGTGAATAATAGATTTCTTAACAAAATCTTACCTATAAAGTTATTTAACAATATATTAATATTGTTTTCCTTACTATTATTGACCATTTTAAATTGACACTAACTACTTTTCCTAAGTTGAGAACAAATTAATTATACTGGTACAATGTTGGCACCACTTCAAAATCTATAAGAGGAAATGTTTTATAATTCTAGTTGTGTTGTTCAATGATCAAAATATTTTTTTTTTATAAATTAGAGTGCAACAAAATACCGAATTTGATTTATATCAATTATAATAAGGAAAATTAAGAAAAACTCACCTCAAACGTTATATCAAGTGTCTAGCATTTATTCATTTAGTGTTTAAATGGTTTATATTTAATAAAATACTAATTAGATACCCCACTGTTGTTTTAATAGACCAAGTTTAGAATATGTTTTTTAGTGCATTATTGAATTTGTTTATGCATATTTAATATGGTGAGAAGTCATGTTGGTCAAATAAAGCTTTGAAAACTTAAATATTTTATGGCATTGCCATGTAACTTGTATAACACATGATTACATTGAAATATTAAATAAAATAAAACTCCTTCAAAAATAATATGAAAAGAATATTTGATATATAACAAATATGGAAAAGTGTGCCTGAATGTATATTAATAGATCCTTCAAAAAAAATTACATTCATGAATCACATAAACCTAATGTTAAGATATTCACTCAAGTATATTAAGAATGGCTTCTACACCATATTTATTTATCTTGTTCTTCCTGTAATGTTCTTTCTTTGGCATCCATGCCTACACTATGGTATTAATTGGAATAGAGCCAAGTTCTGTGTCATCAGGATTTGGTACCCAATATTGCTCTAAAAATTTTACATTGTATTTCCTTGACACAGGCTTCCGCCAGTCAACCTTCACATGAAAATTCTCACTTTCATTATCCCTAAAGATATCTAAGATGGATTTTGCCATCCAAATCATCACTCCTGCATCCTCATTTCCTTACCTAACTAGCAATATCTTTCCTTTCTCAACATCAAATATCGGATTGAATGTTGGCTTTGGCTTGTTTCATTTTCCTCCAACGTATATTGGTTCATCTATCACATTACCAAAATTTCCATCCATAATACTTGAGATTACTTAGAGTGCATTACGATCAACATCAACTATGTGCCTTGTCTTGGGCCAGAAATCCTCAAAAGATGAATCACTTCCATCGATTATTCTATGATCATTATAGATTCCATCTAATGTATCAAGAACTTTTTCCCAATACACTACTTTATTTTTCCATTCCTCTGTAACAATTGGTGAATCCTCATTCCCAATAGTAGCTTTCCACATTTTTATGTATGATGTTATCCCCTCCTTTAGTTCTTTTAAATAGACATCATTCTGTTTGGAAGTTAAGAAAGATGGCTTCCCTATGGGAATTATAGGTCAACCTTCATCATCTATATTCAATAACTCAACTAGTTTTGACCACTTAATATCTCTAATTGATTCTTTGTACCTTAGTAGTGCATTTTTTCCCTCTTTTGATGTATCCATTAAGGAACTTTTGAAGTCATAGACCTTGTCAATAAGTGTAGGTGGAAACACTCGATTTTCTTTAATTATGCGATATGTATCCATCATTTCAGGGAAAGAATAAATATCTTTACTTTTTAGGGTGGAATACATTCGCCCATAGGTTCCATCTATATTTTCATGGGTGTGCCCCACAGGCAAGAACCCAACATCAATAGTAATGAAGACACTAAATGTGGTTGAAAGTGATAGAAACATGAAAAGGTAGCGATTCCTATTATCACTTGCTGCATTGTCCAACTATAACATCAAATTTGGAGGAAGAGGTTTAAAATCAACATTTTGACTTTTTGAACTTGCATGATATATAAAATCATCCTTGTACCCTTGATATTTTGAGTAAATAGAGGTGTCAAGTAATGCATTTGTAAGTGGGTTTCTTGAAATTCCATTTTCATAAAGTAAATCACCATACATATCCATTTTTGGGTCTTCAAGGTCCTTTAAGCACTTTGCAAGGGATGTAATAGTAAATTGTGATCCCATATGGAAAAATGGTAGGGAGAAATGACCAAAACCTCCCACTTTATGCCCATGTGTAAGCATACCTGTCAATGGAAAACATAAATTTGTTCCTAAACTAGATTTTGATTTGACACGTAGCCTTGGGATAGAAGTCTTTCTTTTGTCCATTTTATCATGGATAATGCTCAAATACTCCTTTGGAAACAATTTTGACATAATTCTATGGGCATAGTAGCAAAATATTCCACACATAACAATCTTGTTATGTTTCTTCAACCTACCTCATGCCTTTTCTTCCAACCCTTTTTTAGTTGCCGACTTCGTTTGTGCTTTCAACACAATACATTCACTACATTTACTGAAGTTGGTGTTCTATGAAAATGCCACATCTCAAAACTTAGTATTCCAGATCTTGCTGATTATTGGTTGTGATATTGATGGGTAGTTGAGCTTTTGAAGAGCCTAATTGATCTCTTTTAACAAAGATTTTTGTGTGTAAGTCAAAGGAAGCAATATTAAATGAGTAGATGTTCCATTACAATTTTGTGCAATATTTCTATGGTTTCCACTCTATGAGCTTGTGCTTTGCATGTGTTGGTGTTACCATGAATAGCTTTGATCTATCCATGTTGGAAATAATGCCGGTACTTATAGAATGTGTTTTGAGGAATTTCATGTATCTTATACCATGCTTTCTTACAAATATTATTCTCATTAAATCTCACGTCCTTTACATTTCTAGCAATATGTGGTAGGCCATGCCCATGGCCCTTTCGCATGACTGTGTTTGACATGAGTGAATTTAGGAAAAAATCACTAATACCATTTGTATTACTTTGTCTCATACCGCTTCTAGCAGTTGCAATGGACTTTCTATCCACATGTTGAAGACAATCTTTTCTACAACATATATCTGCTACCAAAAGTCGAATTTCTTTATGTTCATCTATTTTTGTTTAACATTTTACAATTTTTTTTTAGCCATAACTCGTTTAATCCTTTTATATGGCCCTGTTACATGCATATCAATTTAGTTTCTCTATTTTTCATTACAAAGGTACCCATCCCATTTATTTAAGAGTTTTGTGTACTCTATAACATCCCATATCACCATTTCTTTAGGTGGCTCCTTGAACTTTTCCTTGACTTTTAATATCACACCTTTGTTTTCCATCAACTTATTTATTGGCCATCTAACCAAACAGTGTATAGACTTATCCCCAATTCTCCATATCTCACAATTTCCATCTATCTCTTCTAGAAAAACACCATAATCCATTTCGCCTAGTGATTCACCCTCAACAATGTCATCCTCACAGACATTAACTAGCATTTCTTTGGCAATGAAAATCCTTGTTCACATGCATTCATGTGTAAGAGAAACCTTTTCACATATGAATCTAACCCTATATTAGGGAATATGTATGGCATGATCATGACAATAAGGCTCCAAATCTGATTCTGGCCAAATTTCATAAGATTCTAATACACCCGCAAGTGTATTCTCAAATCCTGTTGGATGTGGTAGAGGAGCACTATGTTTTAACACCTTCTCAATTTTAACCACTATTCATCCTTTCTTTACCATATTTCCATGCACTTTCTGCCCAAGCTCTATATTGAATATGGAGCCCTTGCCCATCTTCAATCCATGTTGCAGAAGATCTACCTTGTCTCCAATAAAAAATGTAGAAGAAACATTTGTACCTATAAGTGAATGTAAATAAGGTTAGTATTTACTAAAACAAAAACATTTATTATACTATCAATAATATATAACACATGCTTTGATATTTTGATTTACCTATGTTGTGTCTCAAATCCCCAATATTTCATGGATGTATGTCCCCTTCATTAACATTGGCATCTTTCAAATGTGGCTAAGTGACACCAATTATCAAAATTGCAACATAACCAACATTAACCCTTTCTCCAACATAATAAGTTCCAGACTCTGCAAATTTGACCCTTCCTAGCCCAATGACTTGATCATTAATAAGGAAATCAACATAGTCCCCTTTTGCCAAAATTATATTTTCCATTGTAGCTTGTATCAATTTTGTAACAAAAATTCAATCGTAACTTGTAATTAAAAGGATGAACCATGTAAAGTGTGACTTTATATTTTCCCAAAAACGCAAAACATACGAAAGAGTAATATAGATGCAAAAATTAAAATAGTATGATAGTAATATTGTATGTAATGAAACATTGGTTCCTCAAATGAAAGCTATCAATCAATATCATTCGTTCCACTACAGACATAAGCATATTTCTAGAAGCAACATTACATGGTCAAATAAATCTAGCACATGCTAGATTTCCTTCTAGCACAAACAAAAACACATTGCCAATAACAATATTCTAAGGTGAAGGAAATCCACCACATGCTAAATTTCCTTCTAACATAAATAGAAGCATATTACTCACAAAAACATTTCAAAGTAAAATAAATATTACACATTCTAGAGTTTATTGTAGCACAAATATAATCACATTGCCAAAAGCAACATTGCAGTGTGCAATATATCTAGCATACGCTTCATTTACTTCTAGCACAAACAAAAGCACATTTCCAATAATAACATTGTAGAAAAAACAAAATCCAACAAAATCTGACCAATTCTATCACAAACACAATCACATTTGCAATAATAGTGTTGCAAGGTAAACTAAATTTAATGCATGCTAGCTTTGCATGTAGAATAAATACAAGCGTACTACCAAAATCAAAATTTCATGCCAGAAGAAATCTAGTGCATGCTATACTTCTTTCTAACACAAACAAAATAACATTACCAAGGTGAAGGAGATCTAACACGTGTTAGATTTCCTTCTATAATAAACAACCAAATTGAAAAGAACAATATTGCATAGCAAAATAATCTAGCGCAACTTCTAGCCCAAACACAAGCATAACATTTCCAATAACATTACCAAGCTGATGGAAATCTAACACTTGCTAGATTTCCTTTTATCATAAACAACCAAATTGACAACAACAATACTGCAAAGCAAAAAAAATCTAGCATAGTTTCTAGCCCAAAAACAAGTACATTTCTAATAAAACTATTGCAAGGTGAATGAGATTTAATGCATGTTAGCTTTACGTGTGGCACAAATACAATCATACCAACAACAACATTGCATGCCAAAAGAAATCTATTGTGTGTTATATTTATTTTTAAAACAAATGAACAAAGTGTAATGGTTATTTTCTGTTGTGAAGACCCATATGAAAAGTGGCGTAATGCTAATAAGACTAATGCTGCTACTGCCAAGATACCCACTCACCTTTCCCTTTATCCTAAAAAAAACTCACAGGTGTGAAATCCTTTTCTGTCAAGTGTTTGCTTGTAAAAGGGGAAACTAATGAATAATTTTTCCTGCTAGAATGAATTTCTTTGGGGAAAATAGGGTGAAAAGCATGAAGCCTCATCTCTTTACCAAGAAAGTAAGACTAAATAGGCCTGATTGATATCCATGCCCGATGAACTATGTTTTTTTGCACTATGATTTGTAATGTACCTTGAAAGACACATGTGCTATCATCTTCATAATATTAACAGTTACACATCCATGACATCTCTAGTTCTTCCAACTTCTATGACATAATAAATGTAGTTGAAGCCTTCAAGATTTATGGATCCAATGTTCTTAAAAGAATGTGGCGGGCTTAAAAGTTAGTGTCAAAGCAGTTACTCACTTTTATCACAAGCTGACCAACTAGTTTTCGTATTCTAGATTACTCTCAAGATCTCATAACATGCCACAGACAAAAGAAGGTATTGTAAAGATAATCTCTCTTTGTTTCTAATCGAAAACAATATCCATTTAATGACAAAAGATATTTTTTTTGTTATTTTTGGGACAGTTGCCTTGAGAACATTGCCAGAGAAACCGTAATACATGAAGAGTTTATGTACTCTCAAAATATCTTAAGATCATGTAATCACAATTGAGCCTCAACAACTATACAGTTATGAGGCAACCTAACCCACATTCATGTAATTAGTTTTTCTTTAGATGATTACGAAATAAACAACTATACAGACAAATATGCACTTTACTGACAAGAATCAATACACCCCTATCAAGGTCTTGTTGGCATTATGGTTCTGGTATGATTATATGTTTCAGATGTTGTACTTGATGGCAACACCCATGGCATGGCTCTCATTTTGATAAAAATAAAGAAGTACGCAGGAGAACAGTTCAGGAGGTGCGTACCCGCAGGCATTCCATGCAAGGACCACGTCCAAATACGCGGATTACCCATCCATGAGGTGCGTACCCCAGTGCACACATTCCAAGGCAGTTAAGCGCCCACATGTGGAATTTTCTCATGGTATTTAGCCAACAGTATTGGGTTATCATGGTTTTGGTCCGTGGTACTGTTTATTTTATTATTTTTATTGAGCCCCATGATCCTTGATTTGAGGAAGAGCTAGCCTATATAAAGCAAAGGAGATCATTTTGCTTAAGCATCTTTTGTGTCTTTGAATATCTTAAGATCTGATTTATTGGGTTCTCGGTTCTTAAAAAAGATTGATCTATAAAGGAGAGGTTAGAAGCGAATCTGTGAAGGGTGATCTCTTGAGCAAAGTTCAGATCTAGAGCATCCTGAGGTTATTTCAGTCCCTAGTCCAAGTATGCAGAGGCGCCGAAAAGGCCAGTGCGTGGGTACGTAGAGGCGCGAAGGTTCTGTGCGTGGGTAAACGCAGAGGCGCCGAAGGTTCAGTGCGTGGGTACGCAGAGGCGCCGAAGGTTCAGTGCGTGGGTACGCAGAGGCGCCGAAGGTTCAGAGCGTAGATACGTAGGGCAACAGTGGTTCAGGTGCGTGCCTTTTGTAGCAGCACGCGGCGCGATTATTCTTTTGGGTGCGTACCTGCTGTGAAAGTACGCGGCGCAATTATTCTTTTGAGTGCGTATCTCCTGGGAAGTATGCGGCGCGATAGTTCCATTGGGTGCGTACTGTACGCAGATCAGTGAAAGGAGCAGTGCGTGGCCACGCTGTTCAGCAGAAGGATTTCAGCGGGTATACGCAGAGAGGCGGAGGGTGAAGTGCGTAGCAACGCAGGCCAGTAAAAAGAAAAACCGCGCATCTGTGTTAAGATCTTCTGTTGGTTGAATTTTTCTGTTGATAAGGTGTTCTGGGTTCTGTTCTGTTATTGCTGATCTGGTTATTGCAGCTGACTGTATAATTTACATGTACTTGATGATCATTTGATGTATATGAATCCAGTTTGAAAATTTATGAAAAGTGGTCCTTGAAAAGAAGTAGGGGGTTGTAGCTCCCTTCCAGGAGAGACTGGAAAACGAGAAGAGAGTTGTAGCTCTCTGCAGGTTGCAGCCTACGTACTGGTAAAGGACTGCACCAGTACAAGACCATTGTAAAAGGAGTTTCTAATTTGAAAGAAGATAGAGACATATTGCAGCAGGTAGTTTTCACCCACAGTGGGTTTCCACCTTATATCTGGTGTTCTTTGATTTGACTGACTGCTTTTCTGGTTCATGCTCATTATTTATGGTATTGGTATGCAAAAATAATTCAAAGTATAAATAAGAAAGATTTGGTAAAAGAATTAGATGATACTGATTCACCCCCCCCTCTCAGTATTATTGTCAACAATAATTTCATTGAAACTTCATTTCACATTGGTTGGTTAGTTGCAAATTCATTTTCCTACAATAAATTTTCTTTTAGGAGTGGACTAAAGCTATCTCAATTTAGTTTTTGTTTGATAGATACTGATATAGATCATCATCTCGAGTAGTATTTTTTATAGTTTCTTTGAAAATGCACGATTTTCTCGTTAGTCATCTTGTAACAAGTTTGTTTCCCTACAAACTAAACTTGTTCCAGTTTGGAATCTAAATTAGGTGTCATTTATCAAAAAATTCTACATTACTGTACAGGAAATCATATAGTCTAATGTGGCATAGTTCTTCTATAACCAAAAACTGATAAAGAGATGCAAATGTTTATAGATTTATTGTTTTCTTCATTTTCCTGCATGAGTAAATAGTTGAAATTAGACCCTATTTTTCTCACAATTGAGAGATCACAAGGATGCAAGTGCTCATAGAGGCTTCATACGTATCATCAAGAATCTGGAAGCTTTGGGAGCTTGTTGATCTATTAGGGGGCTCTAGTATGTATTGTTTGAAAATCTAACTAGGATTTATTCCATTCACAACGACTATTTCTTTGAATCTTTCAGCTTATCAACACAATAACCTCATAACAAAGTTTCAAACAAAATTCTTCACACGATATGCATGACAAATGACTATGATACACCAATGCAGGAAAGGGAAAATGCACTTACAAACATTAATGGGTGGCAGTTTCTGTTTGGACCATTGGAAGGATATTTACAAGGTATACAAGTTAGGGGTATTCAAGGCATACCCCCATATTTATGGTTTAGTTCTATGATGAATACTGGCCGTACCTATAAAAATTCAACATGTCAAGGGAATTATTTAGAAAAGTTACAAAAGAGCAAGAATTGGCATGAGAATGATGATAATCCCTCATCTTTGCCATGAATATATCTATCTAATTAGTGACAAATGAGTGATCAATTACCAACAATAGGCATCTGCTATAAATGCCACCCCCAAACTAGGTGATGAGACCACAGGGACGAAGGATTGCTGTTGGATTTATTTCTCATACATACCAATCCATAATACTAAAAAATATATCCACAACCAGACACGAACAATGTTTTACCTCATTGGAGGCTTCTCAGGTAACTCACCTGAAGTTCAAACAATCACATACATCTTCCACTTAGGAAAACATAACGCAAGGTAATGATCTCCATTGAGTCCATCCCCTCTAGTTCCATAGTGTTAGCATAAAGAATTTTAGTTACTCGCTACTATTTGGGAATCCCTTAGATTCGTATACCTTGATCCATTACAATGATCAATCAGACAAGTGGATAATGTGATTTCAAAGATACCTTAGCTCATTTGCAATGAACATTTATTTAAACAATTGGGTAATGAGAGTTCATGTTTCTTACTCTACAACTCTGTCTTCAAAGTTTAAACACAATGCTTTCCTTCCATTTCTACTAGAACACCTCTAGGTTGGCATAAACTGACACATCTTTCAAGATCAATGGTTTCTTAGGTTGGTTATATGGAATGGAATCTGTTGGATACCTATACCAATAGGTTTCATATTTCATGATTGGCAAATTCAAATGCCAAATATGCTCTGCTTTGCTGATACAAAGATCCCATATTTCCAAGACAAGGCAAGGTGTGTACATGCCTTCATGTTTACTAAATTTTGATGGATGGTCCAATAGTCTAATCTGGATCATGCCATGTTTCAATTTTCTGTTGTAGAATAGAGAAAGAAGTCTGTCCAAACTGTTAAATCTTGGCAGACCAATAGTTAGGTAGAGAAAACTAAGGCTCCCAACTGCTTAATCTAGGGCCTTGGAAGCAATAAGGGCAGTGCTAGATAGGCAATCAAAAGAAAAAGCCAGTGGAAAACAAAAGCAACATAAGGGTCTGCAAGTCCATGTGCACCCTCCAAAAAGAAACAAAAAATGCTAGCCATGTAGATGGGTAGGTAGAGGGGGTTGCAGAAGTGGTGTTCCTTTCAAACTGAATCTTGCTGGTCAATACAAGGAAAGCAACACAATGGAGCATGTCTAACTTCCCTTTGTTCCTTGTTTTACACTCATTACTAACATCCCTTCACTAGTTGTGTTTATGAAAGAAATTCAAGGTTTTTTGTTGGTTCTTGTATCCTTTAAGAGCCACATTTATTGTGCAAAATTCTTTTCGTTTTGATCTACTCCCTGAACTAAGTTTTTTTCAAATAAACTTAGTAATATCACTCCTCATTCACCCTCTCCTTCCATATTAACCCTTAACTTCTATTATCTAATTCCCTATGTCACCCTTTCCCTACTATTATAACACCATGGTGTATAAACCCCAAGAATTCTATAAATATCCCCCCTCTGGCATTTTATAAGCCAATGATCACTACGTGTTAGGAATTTAAATTGACATCTTGTTAAGTTTAGAACCCAAGCCTTACCTCTTTGTCTCCCTCAGAATTCATTTACCCATTCAACCCTCCATTTGCCTAAGAAACCTTGGAAAAACCCATTTGCATCCTTTAACCCGCTCAAAAGGCAAAAATACCTTGAAAACCCACTTTTCTACCTTATCCTAAGTTTGGGGCCTATGCACGCTTTTATACAAAATTACATTAAAAACCCATTTATCCAAAGTTTTGAGCCATATGCGATTTTTCAAAGAAATTAATTGAAAAAACCATTATTTTCGCCTTATCCTAAGTTTTGAACTATGCGGGACTTTACAAAGAAATACACGGAAAAACCATACAAACCCGTTAATATTTCTAAGGGTCCCGTCGGGCACAAATCCCATGAAAAATACTTTTTTACTACCCGCCCGATGCCGTATCGTCCGGACAGCTTATCGGCCCGTCGACCGTCCGATCGGGCGCTTTTCATCCAACGGTTGACGTGGATATCGGACTGGCCCCGACGTCCGAAAGATAGCGTCTGATATCTATCAGAGGCTGACGTCAGGCCTCGGCCATGCGTCGCCCCCACAGCGTATCGGAGCCCCCTCCGACAGATTCCCTTCCGTATCATAAGCGGTGCGATATGAAACCGCATGCGGTTTCCGGTTTCCACTAAACCGCCTGCCAGTGTCACTGCCAGCGTCATCGCCACATCCGCGCCCCCGTCCGCCATTGCTCCACCTGTCTGCCACCTCACCACCCCCGTGGACCACTCATAAGCTGCCACATCACCTGATGACGTCATGATGACGTCATCTGACCCTGACACACCCGATGACGTCATGCTAACGTCATCCGAAAAAGGCGCGAATGTCCCAAAAATCCATATTTTTGCCAATTTTCCGCGTTTTTTGCACTTTTTGCAAAAACTTCTGTTGCGCCTTCTGCATGCATTTTACGTCCAAATTTGCACCAACCTGCTCAATTCAACTTGGAGACCTTCGGCGTGCCCACCCACCTGCATTTGTGACCCGGACCGTCAAGTTTACCAGGTATTTATCCCTGCAAATCCTCTCTGCGCCTGGTTTTGTCTACAAATTGACTATATTCACTTAAAAACACTGAGAAACACATAATTCACCAGCAAATCCCTTTTGCCCAGTTCCCATTTGAAGTTGAAAGCTCGAAATTCACTAGCTAAGCCTTGTTTAAACAAAGCTTTCTCATAGCCTGCATTCTGTTCGCGCAGTCGTGAATAGGGAAACCGAACCTACACCTAATTACTAAGAAAGAGCCTGTTAAAGACAAGTATTTGCCTTCTCAAGTGCTGCGTGCAGTATTTCAATTACTGCCATTGACCCTTCTGCCCTCTATTTCTCAATTCACCTCTTCTTCCAAGAAATACTCTTTTCTATTACTCAGCATAAGTAACATCAATTACATACAAAACAGAGTTCTTAAGTAACCATGGAAGCTCTAGTAGCACCTGTGGCCCTCAATATTGCCCCTTTGAATGCCCCTCAGAGAGAATTGGAGTGGCAGGATTTAGCAGACTTGGATTCTCAAATCTCAGAGGACTCTCTAACACACAGCAAGTTCCACCTCCACCTGCTAAATGAATTAAAGGCCAAACATGTAGCTGGAACAGATATATTGGGCATTTGGGATTCTTTCCTCCCAATCTTCAAGCTTCCTCAGGTCAACCAATTCCCTGACCTAATTCACCTATGTGCTGAATGTTATGATCCCACTCAGAGAGTTGTGCTTGACCCTTCAGGCTCAGTTGTGTTCTACATCACCTCTGAGGCCATCAGAGAGATGCTGCAATTCAAGGCTGAGAAGAAATTGGTTCGCCTATCTTTGTTTGATCTAATAAACCAAGGAGCTAATATGTTGATAGATGCTCAGATCACAAAGATGAACCAACTGTTTATTAACTCTGATACTGTGCAATACCCTCCTATTTTTCATGGATACCTCAACCCATTGGGCAGGGACCTTGCAGATATGATCAGTCCCATTTTGGGCTATAACTCAATTGAGTATATTGATGAGACTGTACTGGTAATGATGCTCATGTTTTCCCCTGGCAAAGCTCCAATCTGCTATGACTATGCCACCTACATATCAGAAAAAATGCATGAGCAATTTATGAACCTATCAAGGGAAAAGGTGTTCAGATACTCCTCCTACATCTACCACCTAATATTATTATATCAACATGGAAATTCCCTTTTGGTGTTGAACAGGGTGGATGCACAAGGAAATCAGGTCAGTAGTGTATTGGGCCTCAGTTTTTCATTGCAGAAAGCCTATCTCCATTACACTTACTGTGATTTTATAGACCTTTTCATCCACCCAGCCATGTCTCTATTCCTGAGCTCACCTCCTCCAAGACTAACAGATGAGATGCAGAGGCTCCTTCAATTGTCCAAGGTATACAGCATTGGGGATTGGTATTTTTACCAAAACTATACCGTTATCAGAATATATGGTTGTGAGTTACCCCCATACCGACTGCCCAAGTATGTGCCCATGAGATTGTTTGGCCTTGAATACTTCAGGCAATTTGGGAATGCTGATGTAAAGAACTTTTTAGGCAAAGGCAAGAAGGCACAGCTGAAAGTGAAAAACCAATTGGGCCACTTTGTTTTGAACAAAAGGGAGGAAGGTTGGCAAGAGGCTGACAGCTAGAAAGCCTTGGCCTAAAGACCAATTTCCTCTGGAAACCTTATGACCCCAATCATTTCATAACCTTAAGAAGGGT
>APFE030557301.1:3233-17410 GCA_000404065.3 Pinus taeda | reverse complement strand
TAATAAATTAATGAATGAGAATTTAAAATAATTTTAGAAATAAATAATAACACACATAAGAAAATATTATAAAATGTAATTAAACACAATTTAATAAACCCAAGGGATTAATAATAAAAACCGAAGGCATTTTACCCATTGGAGTAATATTAAATCTAATAGATTAATATTATAAACCCAAGGTATATGAACCTTAAAACAAATACTACAAATGAGACATTGTTTGTCACAATACAACATTGGACCATGATTGACCATGATTGATTTTCATATTGAGACAATCTTTGTGAGAATGCGACATTTGACCATGTTGGATATAATTGACCATTGTTGACCATGATTGATATTATAAATATCGTAAACGCTAAAATAAGCATGGTTGATCATGGTTGATTTTCATATAGAGACAACCCCTATAAAATTGCAATGTTAGACCATGATTGATCATGATTGATATTATAAACCCAAGGGATTGATATTATAAACACAAGGGAATAATAAACCCAAGGGTTTAATTCTAATAGCACAATGGATTATGAACCCAAGTGAAGAATATTAACCCCATGGTACTAATACTATTATCCTAAGGTATTACCCTAAGATAAATACTATAAAGACTAAAATAAATTTGGATGACCATGGTTGATTTTCATATTGAGACAATCCTTATCACAATGCAATGTTCGACCATGGTTGAACATGTATGTTTTTCATATCGAGACAATATTTGTCAAAATTTGACAGTAGACCATGGTTGACCATGGATGTTTTTCATATCGAGACAATCTTTGTTAAAATGGCACATTCCACTAGATTGACCATGATTGACCATGTTTGGTTCTACAAAACATGTTTTACCATGATCAACCATGGTTGACCATGGTTGACCATATTGTCCATGATTCTCCATCATTTTCACATGGAGGCAATTTTTGTCACAATGAAACATTTGGCCATTGTTAGCCAAGGTTGAGTATGATTGAACATGATTGACCATGATTGATATTATAAAGCCAAGGAAATAGTAAGTATAATGGATTTATATTATAAATCGAAGGGAATAATAAACCCAAGGGATTATAACTAAAACCCCAAGGGATTATAAACCCACGGGAATATAAACCCAAGGGAATAATATTATAAACCTAAGGTATTTCTTTTATATAAATATTGTAAATGCTAAAACAAATATGGTTTACCATGGTTAATTTTTATATTGAGACAATCCTTATCCCAATGCGATGTTGGATTGTGGTTGACCATGGATGTTTTATGTATCGAGACAATCTTTGTCACAATGCTATGTTTAACCATGATTCACCATCATTGCCCATGTTAGACTCTATAAAACATGGTTAACCATGATCAAACATGTTTGACCATGGTTGAGCATAATTGTCCATGATTTGCCATGATTTTCACATGGAGATAACTTTTGTCCCAACACGACATTTGAGTATGGTTGACTGTGATTAACCATGGTTGAGTATGATTGACCATGATTGATCATAATTGATATTATAAACCGAAGGGAATACTACACCTAAGAGATTTATATTATAAATCGAAGGAAATAATAAACGCAAGGGATTATGAACAGAAGGGAATAATATTAAACCTAGGGGACTAATATTATAAACCTAAGATATTACCCAGAGATAAATATTATAAACACTAAAATAAATATGGTTCACCATGGCTGATTTTCATATTGAGACAATCCTTATCAGAATGTGACGTTCGACCATGGTTGACCATGTATGTTTTTCATATTAAGACAATCTTTGTCACAATGCAATGTTGGATGATGGTTGACCATGGATGTTTTCTATATCGTGACAATCTTTGTCAAAATGTTGCATTCGACCATGATTGGCCATTATTGTCCATGCTTGATTCTATGAAAGATGGTTGACCATGATCAATCATGGTTGACCCTGGTTGACCATAATTGTCCATGACTATCCATGATTTTCACATGGGGACAATTTCTGTCACAATGTGACATTTGGCCATGGTCAACGATGGTTGAGTATGCTTGACCATGATTGGCCATGATTGATATTATAAACCCAAACAAATACTAAACCTAACATATTTATATTATAAACCGAAGGGAATAATAAATGCGAGAGATTAATATGAAAATCCCAAGGGATTATGAAACAAAGGGAATAATATTAAATCCAAGGGACTAATATTATAAACCCAATGTATATAACACTAAGATAACTATCAAAAGCACTAAAGTAAACATGGTTGACCATGGTTAATTTTCATATTTAGACAATCGTTCTCACATTGTGACATTTGACCATGGTTGACCATGGTTGGCTATGATTGAAGATAGTTGACCATGATTGATATTATTAATCTAAGGGAATAATAAACCTAAGCAAATGATGTTATAAATGAAAGAGAATAAAATCCCTAAGGGATTAATACGAATACCCCAAGGCATTACGAAACCAAGCTGATAATATTAGACCCACGAGACTAATATTACAAACCCAAGGTATATAAACCTTAAGATAAATATTATAAACACTAAAATAAACATGATTTACCATGATTGATTTTCATATTGAGACAATAATTATGAAAATGTGATTATGGACTATGGTTGACCATGGATGTTTTTCATATCCAGATAATATTTTCCATAATGCAATTTCAAACCATGGTTGACCACGGATGTTTTTCGTACTAAGACAATCTTTGTCACAATTTGATGTTCGACCATGGTTGACGATGGCTAACCATGTTTCAAACATGGTGAACCGTGATCAAAAATGGTTGACCATGGTTCACCATTCTTTTCCATGATTGTCTATGATTTTCACTTGGGGAAAAATTTTGTGACAATGCGGCATTTGACCATGGTTGACCATAGTTAAGCATGGTTGACTATGATTGACCATGATTGACCATAACTTTTCCTATAAACTCAAGCGAATAATAAACCCAAGTAATTGTTAGTTCGACCATGGTTGACCATGTATGTTTTTCATAGCGAGACAATCTTTGTCAAAATGCTACATTCAACCATGATTGACCATGATTGACCATAATCAACCATGGTTGACCATGGTTGAACATAATTCTCGATGATTTTCATATTGAGATAATTTTTGTCACAATTCGACATTTGAGGATGCTTAACCATAGTTGAGTCTTATTGACCATGATCGACCATGAGTGATATTATAAACCCAAGGGAATAATAAATCTAACATATCTATATTATAAATCGAAGGGATTAGCACTAAAACCCCAAGGGATTATGAAATGAAGGGGAACAATATTAAGCCCAAGGGACTAATATTATAAACCCAATGTATATAAACCTTATGAGAAATACTACAAACAATAAAATAAGCAAGGTTGACCATGGTTAATTTTCATATTCAGACAATCCTTGTCACATTGTGACATTCGACCACGGTTGACCACAATTGGCTATGTTTGACGATATTTGACCATGATTTATATTATAAACTTAAGAGAACAATAAACCTAGGTGGTTGATATTATAAGCCAAAGATAATAATAAATGTAAGGGATTAATACAGAAACCCCAAGGGATTAATAGTAAGACCCCAAGGAATTATGAACCCACTGGAATAAAATTAAACCCAAGAGACTAATAATATAAAACTAATGTATTACCCTAAGATAAATATTATACACACTAAAATCAATATGGTTGAAACTATTGATTTTCATATTGAGAAAATACTTATCACAATGAAACATTGGATCATGGTTCACCATGGATGTTTTTCATATTAAGCCAATATTTATCAAAATGCAATGTTGGACCAAGGTTGACCATGGATGTTTTTCATATCGAGATAATATTTTTCACAATGTTGCATTTTCCCATGATTGTCCATGATTGACCATGTTTGATTCTATAAAACATGGTTCAACATGATCAACCATGGCTGACCATGATTCACCATAATTGTCCATGATTGTTCATGATTTTCACATGGAGACAATTTTTGTCACAATGTGACATTTGAAAATGGTCGACCATGGTTAACCACATATGAGTATGATTGACCATGATTGAACGTGGTCGATATTATAAACCCAAGGGAATACTAAACCTAACGTATTTATGTTATCAACCAAAGTAAATAATAAAACCAAGGGATTAATACTAAAACCCGAAATGATTATGAAACAAAGGGAACAATATTAAACACAAGGGACAAATATTAATTAAAACAAGGTATATAAAGCCTAGGATAAATATTCCAAACACTAAAATAAACACGGTTGACCATGGATTATTTTCTAATTGAGATAATCCTTGTCACATTACGACATTTGATCGTGATTGATATTATAAACCTAAGAGAATGATAAACCGAAGCGATTGGTATTATAAACAAAAGAGAATAATAAACTAAGGGATTAATACCAGAACCTTGAGAGATTAATACCAACACCCCAAGGGATTACAAAACCAAGGGAATAATATTAAACTAAGGGGACTATTATTATAAACCCAAGGTATATAAAACTTAAGATAAATGCTATAAAAAATAAAATAAAAATGATTGAACATGGTTTATTTTCATCTTGAGACAGTCCTTATGAACGTTAGACCATTATTGACCATGGATGTTTTTCATATCAAAATAATATTTGTCACAATGAGACATCGAACCATGGTTGACCATGAATGTTTTTAATATCAAGACAATATTTGTCACAATGCGATGTTCGATCATGGTTGACCATCGTTGACTATGTTTCATTCTATAAAACATGGTTGACCATGATCAACCATGGCTAACCATAGTTCACCATGGTTGTCCATGATTTTGACATGGAGACAATTTTTGTGACAATGCGACATCTGACCATGGTTCACCATGGTTAACAATGGTTGACTATGATTGACCATGATTGACCATAATTGATATTGTAAACCCAAGGGATTGAGATTATAAACGAAATAGAATCATAAACCAAAGGGATTAATACTAAAACCCCAACAGACTATGGGAGTATATTAGACCTAAGTGACCAATATTATAAACTGAAAGGATATAAACCTGAAGATAAATATTATAAACACTAAAATAAATATGGTTGACCATGGTTGATTTTCATATTAAGACAATCCCTGTCAAAATGTGACATTTGACCATAGTTGACCATGGTTAGCTATGATTGATGATAGTTGACCATGATTGATTTATAAACCTAAGGGAATAAATTAAAACCGAGATTGTTTTTATTTATTATTATTATAAATTCGAGGGATTATAAACCTAATATAATAATATTAGACCCAAGTGAATATTATTATTATTATAATGTTCGTGGTATGTAAATGTTTTAATTGTTAATCTGCTTTCACATTTTGTATATATATAATTTCAAGCTTCATCTTAATTTTGAACATAAAAATTAATGAAAAATGTGTAGGTAGAGGCATTTGATCTCTTCAAGTACTTGATAAATCCAAAGTTAGGTTGAATTTAGGATTTTTTCTATCCAAGTTAGTTATGTGATGCTCTTTCAAAATTCCTATATATGGAGATATAGAAAATATTTCAATATCAACAATAAATAAAGTATTGAAGTTGACTATGTCCCTCACATTTAGCATGCGCTCCACTACTGATATCTTAGCGATATTTTTATCAAATGACCTATGATTTTGTGGGTTGGTGAACTATAAGTCTCATTCACAATGTTTCTAGTCCAAGTCAATCGCTCTATCGTTTTGCAACTACCCATAGAATTTCTGGAGTTCACTGATACCTAGTGATCGATTTAGTTATGTATCGAAGTGCATACCTAATCTAACTTCCACTGATACCCTGTGATTGATTTAGGTATGTACCAAATTTCATCCCTAATTGACCTTCCAACTTAATGTGTATGAGGATCTTTTGACCTCTTTTTATTTGACACCCTAAATTGATTCTCAAGGGAATATGCTCAGCATATGCTTAGCCTTAATGTTTATCAATAACATTAGTGTTGAGCTAATTTGTGTACCTAAATTAACACAATTATTTCTTATCAATCCCGGTTGTTTATGCTTTGAGGCAAGTTCACTATATGTGAAGATCAGATATAATCAAACCTTGAAAGATAAGTTATTCAAAATCTTAAAGCAATACATCCTAAAACTCTAATTCAATTAGTTTAAAGCAGAGGAAAAATATTGAAATGGTTCTTGACTCAAGAAGTCCACCTTTGCCTCAACTACCACTTAATGAATCAGAGATTAAAACCAAGAACTTAAGATGGATAAATTTTTAATGAAAGAAGCTCTTAAATTAAGAGACACATAAAGTATTTCATCATAATTTATTCATCTCAATACCAAAATCACAATAAGAAACTACTTGCATGCAAACCAAAGAAACTAGTTTTAATTCATCATGTTAGTAGAAGAGATGCTAAACTTGAAGACTTGTTTTTCTCCAAATTAATAAAGTGATGAATAAGCTAAGAACTAATTCAATCAATCACCATGCATGAACCATAAACCAATCTGAAGTAAATCTTTGAAAAACCAGTTCTACAATAAATAAATTACAAGAAATAAAACTAATTAACAAGGAAGTGTACTTAGCTTGGAGTGGGGGCCCTCCACCCTTGCCTTGCACACTTGAGAAGTGATATCAGAAGCTCAAATCAGTTACACATCCATAGCATTGAGCAGCAAAATAATAAGAGCACAATTCTTCAAATTAACTCCTCAATCCAAAAGTGTCACAGCATAAAAGTATAATAAGTCAATACATAAGCCATCAATGTTGTGGCTCTTAAATAAGAAGTCTCATGAAAAAAATTGATCTATATTCACTCTAACAAACCCATATACTCTAATCCATATATCCAATTTGAATTCACTACTCCCATCCCAAGAAATATGACCAATCCCATAGAATCTCAAAACTGCCCTATTTCTATGGGATTTCTGAATGACTAGTCATGATTGACTAGCAACAAATGGGCCTAATAAAGCCTGTTCTGTTCAAACTAAACATAAGTGGCTTAGTCCTAGTTCGCAAGCTTCCCATTCATGTATTCAATTCGTGCCCAAGTGTCCTACAACCACATCAACCATAGAGTGATTACGAGAATTTCTGAATGTGCCAAATTTGCACTTAAAATCAAAGTTTCAGAAAAACTTTAGAAATTGACAAATTAAAGTTAAATACCTGAATGGATATCAAATATACATCAAAATGGAATGAATGAAGTGAAAATGGATGATAAATAGATGGATTAGTAAGTTTCTTAGAGAAAAATAAGACCAAAACTAAGGCCCAACATCTCTCTGTTGCTTATCATCAAGCATGTCCCCATGCTTGCTTACTCCTCTTTGATCATCTTCTTTCTGTAGTAGATGTTGTACCTGTAGATGCTTCCCTAACAAAAAAATCCAATCCTGAGTTACGCCTCTCCATGAACAAAGCTTCTTTAACCTTCTGTTTCTCATATTTTGCCTGCCACATGTTCTTTTCCTTTAGCCATTTAAATGCTTGCTTAGAAAGTAGATCATTTTTCCGTTTCAGTCTACCTAATTCTTCTTTGAAATTTTCATCTGCTTTGACCAAATTAGCATTATCCTTCTTATGTGCCTCGTTCTCTTCTGTTAATTGTTTTTCCAGGATTTTTCTAATTTGGAATTGATGAGTTAAGTCCCAGATTCTTCCCAAATTGATTTCTTTTTCAAAATCTTGTGTTGTTTTCATTAATGATGTTGTTGCTGCATCATCATATGAAGAATCCCTTTCAAGGACTTCTTGTGCAATGCCATTTTCTTCTCCTTTTCTTGGAGAATATGCTTCTACTTCCTTGTCTAAGTCAATGGGACTCTTATTCCTAAATCTTCTAGAAATAGACATAACAGATATTGCAGTTTCCTACATGGCCATGTTTTTAGCTCTTGTTCTGGGATACAAGGGTGATTTCATCAAGCTTCTATTTTCCTGTTCTATTTTATCCTGTGATTCATTAATCTGTTCAATGCACTGATTTTTGGACATGAATTATCTCCATACTATGCCCTGTGATCTCACCTGAAACTCAACTAGGATTTTGATCATTCCTTCGTGGTAAATATGTCCTGCCTTAGGCCTGTGTTCTTGCTTCACTGTTTCAATCATTCTCAAGAGGCTCCTATATAGAAAATATGGTAAATTAATCCTATCCTCCCCTTTAATATGTTGTAGAAGCCTGAAACGATACAAGTGGGCAATGCTATATCCTCTATCACAAGTCAAAAACTTCTAGATGACAGAAACCAACTCACCCCATGGTTCATTGAACCATTCTCTTGGTATCCTTTTTGTCCTATCAAAAGTCCCCTTCCGGTTCTTCTCAAGAAAGAAAGTCCATGCTTTCTCCTTGAAGTGTAGGCCTTTGTAATACTTCTCCCCTATCATTGGCAAATCTAAGGCTTTGGAAAGGTATTCCTGGGTCACAGGAATAATGACTTCTCCTACTCGTGTCTAGTCCTGACTGAAATTGTTTATAAAGACCATGGTTATCTCTTCAGAATGGCCATCAAATTTTTGTAAAAATCCTATCATCCCTGCTTGATAAAGTTTTTCTATAGTTTCCTTCCCCCAGCTTTCTATCTGAAATTTTGGTTCTACTCGGGCTGTCATCGTTTCTGAAAACCAGTGAATGTATGCTTCTGCTGTTACTAATTTCATCTCAACAATAAAAAATTTATGACTATTGTTTTTTTAAAATGAAATTCTGGAAGCAAAGAGGCTTACCTGCTTCTTCTCAACAATTTATCTTTAATATTCTTCAACCTCTGTTTACCCTCTCTTTACAACAACACCATTTTTTAGATCCCCATTCAAGCAATCAAACCTCTATATACCTCTGTCAGTATGCTAATCTTTGTTCTTGTAAACAAAATACATATGAAAACAATTTTCATACTGTTCCATGTATGCTCTACGCCCTACACTGTTTATATTGTCACCAAAATCAAACCATATTTTCACTTTGTATGTATAATTATTAAAACATACAGTGTTGTGACTGTGTTTATACAAGCTATGCATTCGAATGGCTCTCGGCCTCAACACAAACATATGAAAACTAGAATTGGTGTAAAACGGCTATATTAAGACCAAGGTGAATAAAAAAGGAGAGATTGCGAAACATAAGGCCAGGATAGTTGCCAAAGGATTCTCACAATAGTTTGGTCTCGACTATGATGAAACCTTTGCTCTAGTGGAAATGTTAGCCATCGTGAGAATCATTTTGTCCACAATAGTTCAACATAAATGGAAAGTCTATCAACTTGATGTAAAGTATGCCTTTGTAAATGTTATAATTCCAAAAGAAGTTTTTCTAGAGAAACCTTTAGGTTTTGAAGTTCCAGGACAGAAGCATAAAGTATACATATTGAAGAAATCTTTGTATGGTTTGAAATAAGCTCCAAGAGCTTAACATAGTCATATTGACAAGTATCTCATCAGAAGTGGTTTTTGCAGAAACACGCATGAACCAACTTTGTATACCAAATCTCATGAAGGTATACTTATTGTTGTATGACTTTATCTTGATGACCTTCTTTATACAGGAAATATGATGTTAGAAGACTTCAAAGTAGCAATGTAGATAGTGTTTGATATGACAGATTTAGGGGCAATGAAATTCTTCTTAGGAATTGAAATTCACCAATCTTCTAATGGCATTTTTCTTGGTTAATAAAAATATGCCACCAACATCATTGAAAAGTTCATAATGACCAATTAGAAAAATGTAGATACACCAATTTCTCAAGGTATCAAACTGAGAAATGAAGATATAGCACCACCAGTTGATCCCATTATGTATAATAGTCTAGTTGGTAGCTTGTTCTATCTAAGTGCAGCTAGACCTAATATTATGTTAGCAACAAGTTTCGTCTTGAGGTATGTTTAGTCACCTAATATTTATCATTACAAGGTTGCAAAAAAGATCTTAAGATATATTACAAGGACAATAGACTATGGTTATTCTATACACATTCTAAAAATCTCCCACTTTCAAGTTATACATACAGTGATTACACAGGGAGTTTAGATGATCATAAAAGCACTTGAGGGTATGTTTTTCAATGATTTCATCGGAATTTAAGAAATAGTCAATCGTTTAAATTATTCTACAGAGGCAAAATATGTAGTAGAAAATTCAGCAGCTTGTCAAGCAGTGTGGTTGAGAACATTACTAAAAGGTATTTCAAATGTTTTGAAAGATCCAACTCTAAGTTAAATTGATAATAGTTCAGTGATTTATTTATGAAAAAATCATGCTTTCCACAAAAAGAGCAACCACATTGACACACGTTTTCAATTCATCCCTGAGCTTATCAATGATGGGGACATAATACTTACTTTTCGTGCTTCCAAAGATTAGCTTGCAGATATTTTCACAAAACCATTAGGAAAGAGTTTATTCAATTTCAAAGAGAGAAATTAGTAATTATAAGTGCCTCTACATGAATAGTTGAGAGTAAGAGGGGATGTTGAGATATTAATCTCACTTTCTTGTAGGTTTCATCACATTTGATTATCTTGTCTGCTAGGTGTCATAAATAGTTCAATTTTACTTTAGTTCTACTGCATAGGTGTCGGTTTCTACTTCTGTCATTTATTATTGATGTTTACAACATAATCTATTTAGATATTTTGAATATTTAGAAGATCAATCTTTGCTCCACTTTTCGGTTTTCATTCTTTGTCACCTATCACATGTAACCAACAAAATTGGTTGAGGTGTTGGAATCCAATTCAAAAATGCTACATTCAGTGCACAATCAAAATGAGAACATCAATGAATACCAAATTGTCATTTGAGGATTGCACTATTGGATGAATATAGACCCTTGTCATTGAAACTTAACCAAATAACCCCTAAGCTTCCAACTTGCCCACAAATTAGAGTGATAAAATTATGTACACTGTACAAAGCCAACCAAATAAATCAAGGAGAAAACATGTTTGCAATAGAGGTACAATAACCCACTCCTTTTTTTGTTTGAGGAATATAAATCCTTGCAACAATGTAACACACCAACAACGGGAAACCTTGTTTGGTTTCCTACTATATTTTACATGAAAAATGAGATAAATGAAAAGCATTTCTTGCAGCAGCCACCAAATTTTTTCCAAGAACTCAGTTTTCTCCTTGACGAACCATGATTCTATCAAGAATAATAGGCATGCAGAGTTGTAACACAAGAAGATATAAACACAAATATCTATCTTGAAGAGAAGGCATGTGAAGTTGTAGCCCCATCGACATATCAAAACAAAGAGTATTGACAATAGAGTACCATGTCCATCACTCATTTCTCATGGACTCAATTATTGTAGCAAACAAATTGATCTCCATCCTCTTCTATTTTGGTAAATATTCATATATTGCGATGGAAATTATAGTATACAATAATAAATCAAGGTTACGCATTCAACCTTAAAATTACAAAGCATGTAAAAAATAGGAATTTCAACTAGGAGAACAATAACTCGAGGGTTATTTAAAAATTAATTTAGAAAATAAGTGATAACTTGTTATAATTATCTTGTTATATGGTTAAATTGCAAGATAATTGCTTCATTGAAGCCTATTTATACATAAAGTTTCATTTAGAATATTGATTTCACTAAGTTAATACATTTAACTTTAACAACTAAATCTTTTCTCCAGTCTTCTAAATAACACTACTTAGACGCAGAAAATTATACTACTCCCCATTCTTATTACTATAAGAATATTAACATCAACGATTTTCTTTACATCTAGTATTGTCTCTATTGGCTTACAAAACTCATAACATGATTACATTCTTGTATAAGCCTTAACTAGAGTTAAA
Source organism: Pinus taeda (assembly GCA_000404065.3). Taxonomy (NCBI): domain Eukaryota; kingdom Viridiplantae; phylum Streptophyta; class Pinopsida; order Pinales; family Pinaceae; genus Pinus; species Pinus taeda. The sequence goes on along the minus strand of APFE030557301.1, from coordinate 5,541 downwards.
ACACTTGAGATTAATTCAAAAACTTGTTTTGCATGCTAGATCAACTTGTCATAGCTCTATTCTCTAAAAGGTCTTTCTTCTTTTTTCTTCAGACTTTGTATTCTACATGCATTTTGTTTCTCATTATCTTTCATCGTCTTCATTAATATTTTTTCATATTTTTTATTTTATTCATGTTCTTATTCTTCTGAACCTTTTTCAACTTCAACTACTACTATGTAAAATTGTATGTTAACTTTTGTAACAACGTCTTCAATTGCCTCAAAATATTCAAGAACTCGATGATTTTCTTTATTTATTTTTATACTTCTTATATTACATCTCTTACATATCCACTATCATCTTCATCACACTTGGAATTTGTATGTGATTCCTCAAGAAATGTTAGCTGTATTTCACAATGAAAATCAACATTCATTGTAACTAAATACCCCTCACATTTTTCTATTGTTGCAAAAATACGTTCATTTTCTTCTTTAGCTTATATTTCTCTCATGGTAGCCTTATAGAAATGAGAGAATTATTTTTAATTGGATCATCAAGTATATATATATATATATATATATATATATTAATATATATATATACCCCTTTTGTCTCTCATCGCCTTATAGGATTCTTTATTTGGAAGTTTTTCAAATGCATTCAGAGCAATGTTGCATAAATTATCTATTCATAATCTAGCTCTCATTTTAATATATGAAATATCATGTTTTTTTATCAATGATGTTGACACCTAATCTTCTGGAATGTGAACAGTCATCAAGAAGATGAACTGATCAGTCACATTCATGTGTATATAACAATAACTACCTAATGAAATAATCATATAAGTTTTTCTAGAGTTACTCCTGGCCTGACATGGTATCAGAGCACAGGTCCCAGGTTCTTCTTTTAGTGTGCCTTGTAACTCCTCTGTCCTATAATCTGCTGCCTCTACAATAACGCATCTGTCCACTGAGCGCTGTCCAACGGATACTCGACCCTCTTGCAGCGTTATTCGATTCAATTGAGAGGTATTCTTTTTTCAATTTTTTTTCATTGAAGGATGCTCTAGCTGCAGTCAAAAGCAATTCAAACTGTGCAATTGAAACCCTTGGTTTTTGAAACGATGTATTAACAAATATTTGGAACGCTGTATGGTATCTTCGTTTTCACTTTTGGTGAATGATATGGTATATGACTGTCATATGATATGGTATATGACTGTGGTATGACATATTGTCTCCCTCCGCATATGGTATCTACGTTTTCATTTTTGGTGAATGATATGGTATATGACTATGGTATGATATGGTATATAACTGTGGCATGACATATTGTCTCCCTCCGCATACCTGGTTATTTATTTCAAAGCCTTAATATAAGATCTGGTTTGTTAAGGTGTATGGCTTCAAGGTCCCTCGATTGGTCCCGTTTCATTACAAATGAATTCCTCACCTAGCTCACCTACAAACCAATGACAATGTTCTAGGAATTATTCGACTCTCGAATATATGTGAAACGTTGTTGGCGTCTCTGTGGTATAACTATGGTAGCGAAATTTAGCAGTGAGAATGATATTTTCTACTGCAAAGAGACTTACAGCAGACCAGTGTTTGGAGACTCTGTGGATCCTGATTATAGTGTGTTTTATTGTATGTTTTAGATCATTGTTCACGATTAACATGTAGTTACTGAAATCCGCAACATATTTACAATATTCTACAGCTTCATATCATGTGATTGAGCCTTCTTAACCCATGCTGTGAAAGTGAAGCCAGGTGATAAGCTGTGTTTGCATTCGATTTATGCTTTAAGAGTTTAAGTGTTGGCGCATAAAGGTAGCTTCCAATTCAGAAGCCATCATTGAAGCTTCGTAGTAAAGGGCATCGTTTAACACAAAGTGCTCAACTGTTTATGTATATGATGTGATATATATTATAGCGTTTAAACAAAGCGTTAAATTGTTTATGCATATGATGTGATATATATTGCAGTAGTAACAAAAAGCACTCAAATTGTTTATGCAGTGATATATATGTGGTGATATATGTTACAGTAGTAACATGTTATCAACATTCGTCTCAGAATGATTTTTTTAGCAGCAAAAGTTTTTCTTTCCCTCCACAAAAGCACATTCTTTTTGCCATTAGAAATATTATTCTATCAGCAGAAGCTATTTTTTTCACAGAATGCATTGAATCATCTCTATGGTGGGAATAGTTCTCACTAGCAAGGAGAACTATCCTGATTGGTCTCGGATGATACAACACACCCTCATCTTCAATGAGTTGTGGAAAGGAGTGTGTGTCGAAGAAGGAGACAG
>APFE030557295.1:275296-294609 GCA_000404065.3 Pinus taeda | reverse complement strand
CATAAAAGTAAACAGAGGAGAGAAACACTTATTGAATCATGTAGAAGCACAGGAATTCCGTAATCATTCCTTGGCCAAGAGAAAACATCAAGTAGTTTCGCAATCCATGCTTTCAACAATCTTTGATTATGGATATTATGACAGTTACAGTGCGAGTCTCTGCTCGGAGAAAATGCTGGAAAGGAGACTGACCAACTACTACTATCAACCAACCAACCCCTCACAACATTGTTCAGGGTGGTATTTATAAGCAAAATATTGGAAAGACATCATTACAACCGACCTAAATAGGTCTGCTAGAAAACTCTTCAAAAATCTAAGTGTTTCTGGAGTTAAATGCAAGTAAATCTTTTTGGGCTGCGCTAGGGGCAGCTGCATCAGAAAAGGTGACAAGGTGGCCCTTGGGGCTAGATGCGGCGCTGCTAGAATGATTGTGCTTTGGGAACTGCAGTTCTGCTCTGGTGTGAGTTAAATGTGCAATAATTATGATTTGAGAGCTTCAAGTGGCTTCGCCCTCTTTCTACGAATCTGTTGGAAGATATTAAATGTTCTCCTGTTTCGGGCCGCTGCTCAAGATTTTCACTGATACTCTTTGCTGCTACATTGATGGCTTCCGCCGTCGACTGATACTCTTTGACACGCTTGATGCCTGATGATTCGATCTAATACACTTTAAACTCTGTCTGCTGCTATCTTTAAACCGGATCATTTTGGCACGATCGGGCGATTTTCGGGCTTTTCGGTGCACAAGGGGCTAAGAAATCAAAAGATTCCCCAAAGATTCCTCGAAATGGCCTATTTCCCGTAGTGATTCGCGCATCGAAAACTGCCTCTATTTCTTGTTCTGGAGCTCCGAAGTGCGATTTCTCTTCCTGCGCGAAGTTTCGGCTTTCTGGCTGCTGACATCAGCATGACGTCGGTTGTACGATGGATGACGTCAGCTGTGGTGGATCCCTGGTACAGAATGACATGGTGAGGTGCTGACACTGGAGGTAATGCGCTGAAGTAGCTCTGATGCGATCACAATATTGCATCGGCGGGGAAAGGAGGGTGCTTATGCCGGGCATTTGGTGCTTGCAACCGCCGACCGCCGATATCGCGATATTGCGTCGGGTGGTGACGGATGGGTTATAACTTGCATGGAGGGGAAACCGCGATCTTGCGATGCGATCAGGCTTTAAGGTTCTGCGGAGTGTAAGGTTTTAGGCGGAAAGAGCAAGTAGATGGGTGCGAAGGGCATTTTGAGGTTTCGGAAGGGGTCTGATTACCTGAGAGGGATTTTATACTATGGAAGGATTCCATTGTATCTGGGAGATGGTTTTGAATGTCAAGGGTTCTTGCTAACTTTCAGGTAAACTGAGCAATTACCGAGGGCGTTTATGGTTATTTTTCAACTAGGGGGGGGGGGATATTACGTAGGGGAAATTCACTTAATAATAATAGGGGGACAGGAAAATAGGGAGCTAAATAATAATGTTAGTGGTTAATATGGAGGTGGTAAGAAAGCGCTAAGTTCAGGAGAACTTAGGCTGCTACAAGGGGGTAGGACCATTCTTTAGGGAAAGTATGGAACAACTTTGAGTGAAGCAGATCTTTACTCAAGCTAGTGTTATGAAAATGATGGAACTTAAGAGGTATCAAGTAGATCTTGACCTCTTTTGGGGAAGTTAGTTACTGATTGGGGAAAACAGAGAAGGGGAGTTAGTTATACCTCTTTTGCGCTTCTCGCATAGAAGTTCTTGCTGATTGTGTCCTGAATGAGATGACACCTGAAAGTTTGGAACTGATCAGCAATTAGGATTCAGCAACCTCAGAACTACCTACCCAGCCTACTTACCTAGAATTTCTTCTTCTTTTGATTTAGGTGCACTTAGAATTGCAAACCCATCATTCATTTTTCTTTTGATGCTTTCCTATCTACATACTACCCTTATTTCTTCCAAGGGCCCAGATTAAGCTGTTGGGCTCCTCTACTTCTCTACCTATCTAAGAATCTGCCAAGATTAAACTGTTTGGACAGATTTGCATTCTCTACATTCTAAAACAAGAAATTTAAACCCAGGGAGACCAAGATTAAGCTGTTTGGACCTCCCTTTAACTGAAAAATTGGCGATACCGGGATCACTTTACAAAATTTGGAAGGCAATTGAATGAACTTGAAGTAGCCTTCTTCATTTGGAGACTGTTAAGCAAATATGGAGCATTGCAGCAGGCAAAGTATGACATATTTGGCCTGTAAAATGTCAATCATGAAATATGAATAACCTGCTGCAGCAGGAAGCTAACAAAAAATATGTCTTGTTCTAAGTGAACCTAACTAAAAACACAACGCTTGCACGCTAAGTAGTGTAACTTACTCTAGTCGGTTGTTTCTAGGTTAATCCTTGTCATCTCAGTCTAGTAGAGTAAGGTGAGGGGGAAAACCTTAACAAGCATGTCAAAGGTATATAAAATACTTCTCTGTAGGAAAAACCTCTTCTACTCTCAATAAGTCAGGATCCCTCTACCATTTCTGAAATAAATAAGTTCCACGCACGGTTATGAAAAATGATAAAATGAAAAGTGAAAAGTTAAAAAAAAATGAAAAATGAATAAGGTGAAAGGAGAGAAAGGCTTTCTGCGTAGAGAGGTGAAACAAGTAACTCCATCAGGGTACTAACCAGGCTCACTGGCAACGGAGCGATGCTTATGTTCCTACTTGACTCTGTCGGGGTACTATCCAAGCCTGCTAGTAGCGAAGTGACACCAGAGATGAAACTTAAACTCAGACGACCATGCTACTTGTACACCAATATACCCCTCATCCCTAATCAAAACAATTATGTTGGCTTGGCTTGGAATGTGTGCCGGCCGACCAAAGCTTGACAAATGCTACATCTTACAATCAAGCAAGTGTGGAAACCATGATGAATAGAGAACTGAAAAATACTTTTGTAGGTGTTAGACTTTCTTTTCACAAACAAGGTCCATTCAGAGAGCTGGAGTTCTACTTGTGTGTCGCTGAGTGTTGTAGCAGCTACAACCACCCACCAAATTTTTTCCTTAGCTTCATTTTAGAGCCTCCCTACCAACCATCTTTAGTAGCATGTCTTGCACTATTTGTACATAAGCTTCATTGGTTTTTCAAAAGCTTGCCAACCTATGCATGATGGTTTGCTTCAATCCCCTCACAAGCTTCCAGCCTAGACTTGGGCCAGCTGTTGGCTGACCATCTCCCTCATAAAATTGCACAATTCTGGAGAGTAACCAACCTTCCCTCCATATTTGCGCAAATCTGTTGGCTCAAAAATTGTGTAATCCAGTCAAACTGACTTCCTAAGGAAAATTGCGTAATCTAGCGCACCATAGGAGCTCAGCCTAAAAATTGTGCATTTTTGGAAAGTAGCTAGTTGCTCCTCCAAGGAATTGTGCAATCCATATGGACAACTAGCCTAGCTTCCTCCATGAAATTGTGCAAAAATCCCTCTCACTCAAGCATGCTGTTGCATGTACCTTCAGGTTGATTGGTTCCACCCAGGACCCAACAACTTGACTTGCATGCATGGGCTGATTTTTCCTGAAATACAAAAAAGCAACATGCAAAAAGTATCCCTGTATTTTAGGAATCTATTTTTAGCAATTGGAGGTTATATGCAAAGATCATTTTAGAAATGTTCCTCCAAGTGTCGATTTTGCCTAGATTTGTGTCATGTGCATCATGAGCCTCAAACTTATTTATTCAACCTTCAAAGCTCATTCCTCACATCAATATCGGATCTCTACCAACCCACATGACATCAAGAGTCTTCGACACATTCAAGTAAGTTTGATCTATTTTTATTTTGAATTATTTCTGTAGCTTTTTGTGTTTTAGCTTTTGTGAGTGTTGTCTGCTTGATTTCTGTGAATGTTTGTTGTCGTTTGCATGCATGTTATCATGTATAAGAACTGTTTTAGTTTTCATTTGCATCTCACTATTGCCGCATTCATGACATTTTTTCGCATGAATGGTTGCCGATTCAGTGACCCACTTCACACACATGCTTGTTTTTCTATTTTTTGAATCTTACATTCATTTTTTGCATGCACAATCGTTCATTCTTTCTTATACTTAGTATCATCATGCATTCACATCTTCATATGCTTTCAGTTGTCCGTCGGTGGGTTTGGGCAACCTTGGCTGTGACTTTGCCTTGATTAGACAAAATTGCATAATTATGAGAGGGAAGGCTCTACCTTCCTCCTAGAAAATGCGCAAATATGGCCAAACAACTTCCTCTAGTCTTCCTTCACAATTCTGAGAGGCAGTGTCTGTTGGCCCAGCAAATGGTGCAATGTAGTCCCTAGGCTTGCATCATTTGCAAGATGAAATTACACATTGTGCAATATCAACACCCAACAGGCCAGTTTGGATTATTCATTTCACAATTACAACATTCAACCAACCTCCTAATAGTCTGGAATGCCTTTTGTACAGTTCTGGCAGTCAGTCTCCTGATCTCCTAGTGAAAATTGTGCAATCCTTGCCAACAGTTCCTCGTGTATTTTGCATGTCAATCCTCAAGTTTGCATTGGTTTTAACTAACATATTTCTTCCCATACATGTCACCATGTCTCCAAATATAGCAAGTGTTCTTCCATCTCTCAGCAGTTCATGATCAATGGCCTCAAAGAGAGTAGCGTCAAAGGAAATTGATGAAAGCGCAACTGGAGAAGTAGTTAAGCGAGGGTTTACAAGTTTGTCGATTTATGAAGACACCAAGCTGATCATAGACAAGGACATCAAGCTGAAATGGAAATAGGCCAATGATGCATTCTCAGGCACATTTGGGGAATATATTGAAGACCACCAAGTCTATGTGAACATTCACAAGTCTAGCTTGTACTAGATTCCATGCAGGTATGTCGTGTTCCCATGCACGGACATGATACATTGGATCGTCTCACACACTCAACCTGAGATGATGGTATTGATCAATGTCAGTGGGACAAAGATTGCTACCTTCAGGGCATAGGATTATCAGCAAATGTACTACTTTCTGAACCTAGTGATCACCATGGACACACCCTTCAGAATACCCAACAACAATGGAAACTCTATGGATATCTTGAAGAATTGGGTGAAGGAGATAGAAAAATTTAGGATGACACCCAACCACATTTACAAGATGAAGATATTGTGGAATTCATATCAGTACTTGGTCATTTTTTCATGTCGCTTGTATGGCCAAGAGAGCACAGAGACCTTCCCACAGAGTTGGGTGATCGTGTTACACCAACTGGCCAGTGAAGGAAAAGTATGCAACTGGTCCGACATGTTGACTCATAGGTTAAAGGACTAGGTAACAGGAGCTCAACAGCCATGCAAAGATTAGCAAGCAGAAATATACATATTCGCTTACATCTTGGACGCAATCTGTGCCCACCAAAAGTTCATGGGCTTGAAGCAAGCATGGACATTAGCGAAAACCTCTGTGAACTCTTATTGTAAAATTTTTTCTGAATGTAGCTTCCATGGATTCATCACATAGTTTTCAGACCATTTTGTCACCCTGGTGTATAAGATGATATTTGAGCAGGATCCACCTTGCATGTCAAATGCAACAATGGAGGCAATGATTGGCATAGCAGATTGGTATACCTCATCATTTGGAACCTTCATACAGATGTACAACAAAGTGAAGCCTCCGCATGTTTTGCCGAATTTTTCAATGGACAAGCTCATCATGCAAGAAGTGTCATACCACATCTTGGCAGGACTATTAGCTAGACTACACCAGAGGAAGAGGGAACCTTGGCCCAATCTTCCGTTGGAGGTCGGGTTGTACGAGATATGCGATCTCAATCATGCAAATGCCACAACATAAGGTTCCAAGAAATTTACTTTTGGAACCTGAAGCTTCAATCCGCATGACCCGCATTGCTTTGTGAAGGATCACTGTGTGAGAGTGTAATTTTTGTGGATCCATGGGGCATGTCATTAGGTTGAGGAAGACCCATGGAGATATTATCATAGCTTCTTTAGGCCCAATGAACCAGTTGCCATCACTATGGAATATTAGCGAAGCAGCATCTAGGAGAGCACCAGCAACAGCAACAGAGGTAAACATTTCGGCGCTTGACAAAGGGAAGAGGATGGTGGAAACAATTAAGGAGTTGCAAGAGTTGAAGCAACAACTCCGGAAGGAACATGATCTACATAGATAGGAGAAGGAAGCGTAGTAGGGATAGATACGGTAGGTGTTACAACATCTACAGACATATGAAACTATGCACGTACAGGTAGTAGAATCATATGAGCAGCTGGCATAAAGTAGACAAGGTGAGCAAGACTTCACTCAAGAGATTGAACGAGTACCTGAACGGATGGATACGAAGATGGAGCAGATTGATCTAGAGAAAGACATCAACCTCATACCTTACCACCAAGAGGTCAATCTACCGGCTTCACTGCATCTAAAAGTAGAGTAGGTCCCAAGTAGCCAAGGAGACACTGAGATCCTTGGAGACAATCCGGAGGAAGAGATGCACAACATATCATTCGACAAGTCACAGCATAAAGTTGTGAAATCACGCAGAGTGTTTATTCTGGATGACAACACATCTCCTACATTGTTTGAGTAACGAGTGATTGTATTTAATGTGCGTAAGCATCTAGCAACATTGGTCGATGCTACCAAATCATATGTCAAAGCCACTAGCTCAAGTGTTCGCTTCTTGATAGCAAAGAACGAGAAAATAGATAAGGAGTTATACATTGCCAAGTAGGGAGGAGAACTCGTTACATCATCCACCCTAGCAGATTTGAAGAAGGTGACACTAGATGAAGTATCGTCCCTTGAGACAATCATGCGAGCATTATATTTGAGATTTGGTACCGTGCATAAGGAAGTTGTGCATCTCAATGATTGATAGTAGAGATGTGCTAGGAGAGAACGTATCTTGTCAAAGTTGAATACTGTTGTTAACCACATGAAAACATTGATAATGAGATACAAGGGAGCCCCGTTACACTTTCCCAATATGATGAAGCCCAGAGCAGTCAAGTTGAAGGAATGCATCTGGAGTTAGATCCGGAACTATGAAGAACTCTCGGAGCTCATCACTAGTTTGCAGGCTTCCCATGCATGGGTGTTCAAAAGCATGGATGTTGTTGTGTGCGCACATTCGATCCCATCTATTGGGACACTCACCGAAGTAAAGACAAAGGCACAAGTTCGACTGGATCTTGACTCGTACTTTGATGAGTTGATATTGATAGGCACCATCGCAGACTTGTGATCAGTGTAGACACTATGCATCACTATGTCGTTGGTATGACTACACTCAAGACAATGATGTGCATGTTATTAGACAAGTTGGATAGGGGAGCCAAAGCAATGTACCTATATGCAACGGAGGCAAGAGTTTGTTTCGAGAAAGATGTCACCACAGAGTACATGGACACCATTGTGGACTACCAATATTAGCATCAGTTCGCCACCATCAAACATCATGAGGATGTTGAAGGGTTAGCATTCCCACGATTGTTTGATTCATAATGATGTCTTTCATGGCTTTCTCAAGCCTATTTTCATCTCACATGGGTACATGTGTAGATTGTATGTAACGTCTTGTCAAGTGGAAGCTCAAGTGTCGATAGTTGAATGTAACAGTCATAGAGTAGTTGAAGAGTTATGAGGGTAGATGAATAGTCACAAAGGGGAATGTCAAGGGCCACCCCATCCTTTGCTATATATAGCCCCTCATAACTCATTGTATAGGATTTGTTTCAACAAAACTTCCAATAGGAGTATCATGGAGAAATTTTGAAGAGTATTGTAATGAGCCTTGGATTCTCCACAGTGTAGAGCTAGTACATCTTTTTGGAGGAGCTGGTGGTAGTGACTGTAACATTCTGCTACCAGGACTAGTGGTTGGTCATGGTTGTATTGTATGATTCGAACTTTTACTTCTTGATATAACAAAGCCAACATGTTTCATGCATATGTTGTTATTGTATTTCAGCTATATTGGTTACTCTAATGATATATGTATCTATTTTCTTACGCATGCATGTATGGACTTTCTGTATAAGTATGTATGAATCTTACTGAGATGTGTTGTTAGTTTAACCATCACTTTGGATTTTTATCTTACTTTCTTTCCAGTTTGTGATGAATATTTTTTCATGTGTTCCCTTCTTAGTTGTGTGCTTTCACAGGTTCTTCAAGGGGTGCACTCATCTCACTTTTTGTGTGTTAGAACCATTCATACACATTCCTTGGCTTGATGGGCATGTCACACCCTTGCTACCAACAAGGACATCTTACTTGCCTCTGCGTGCAACCGTGGTCAAGGAAATACCATACGACCCACTACTGGGACTCCTACACCAAATGGTCTAAGGTCTAGTTGGGACTTCTTACCGAGGAGATCCCCTAACATGTTGGTAGGTCAAGCATCATCAACAAGTCTTCAACCCTAAGAAAAAACCATAGATGAATTTCGCTCCTTTTATAGTCTCTTCAAGATGGAGACTCCTTTCACTTCCTTATTTGGCCTCCTTGAGAAAAGTCTCTTCCCAAAATTCATCACTCTTTATATGGCTACAAGATTTTGTCTATCCTAGCCAACTTTGGAACTGCAATATTTTGCATGTGTGAGGGTAAAATGGACCAAACAATTCTTGCAATGCTGACCCTTCTCCTTCACTATCCTTCCTTGTTCCTTCGTTGTTCTAGAGGCTCTTCAGTATGGTTTTCGCACTTCTTCTTGGTGAAATTCTTCGCATGGGTATTTATAGTCATTGGTTCATCTCGATTAGGCTCACATGATCCCTAGAGAAGGCTAGCATGATCTCTCTTGAATCTTCTCTATATTATAAGATGACTTTAGTGAGGGCTAGTGACATTGGCTTGGAGGTTTACTTACAAGAAAAAATATGATTCTTTCCAATATGTAACATGACTTCATTACATGAAAATGACTAGATGAAAAAATCCCTAAGGACTCTCAATGGAAGTCTCAGCTAAAATAAAATCTCTTCCTCACGAAACCCATGATGGAAGTATTACAATAATATTATTTTTCTTTTTTTCATCTATTACACAAAATCATAATTACATGTCATTATGAAGATCGAACCTAGTTCTTCACTCGATCTCTCTAGATGATGAAATTAATGCCTTAAGAATTTATTGACTATTGATTCTTGAAGTTGTAATATAATATAATTTTATACTATTTATTACTAATTTGTTGTTTATGTTTTCTTCACTACATTTTTCTAACACTTCTTTTACCTTTCTTTTGTTGGGTCCTTTACCTACCTTAGCATGAGTAACAAATTTTTTGAATTTATCTTTCTTAGATATTGATTCCATCTTAAATCTGAGAGAATTATTAATTGGAGGATACCTTTTAATGCTAAGAATATCATCCGAGATCTTGGAACAATTTTCAAGCTTTTGATTTTGAGACAAATTATCACTATCATTTTCTAAATCATTTCTCAATGAAATTGTCTAAACTTCTAGTCTCTGATAGAAAGCTTCTCTCTTACTCAGCTAACTTTTCAAGGTCATTTAGTTTGTTTAGTTCTCCTTGTTGAGTGTTCAAATCAATAATTAATTTTCTCAACTCATATTCTCAAGCTCTTATTCTTCTTGTCACTTTGTTTTCATTAATTCTAGAGTAGAGATGAGCTTCTCATCCACATGTTCTTCTACTCTTTTAGTCTTACTAGAAAATTGACAACCAAGATCTATTTCACCTTCATCTCCCTCTTCATCACTATGAGGGATGCATTAACATGCTTCTATACATGAACACTCATATGATCATTTATCATTTTCCTCATACATTTCTCTTTCTTATTTTGTATAAGTATCCTTATCTGTAATTGATATGAATGTTATACATTCTTCAAAACTACTAGGTGTATGACTATATCCATCCTCAAAGAATGCACATGAACATTTATATGATAAATGAACTACTTCTTTACATTTGCAAAAAAATAGTATCTTACTTGTAGTTTACATCACCTTAGGATATTCTTCTTCATCTATGGAGTGATGAGAAGAATTTTGCACATTGGGAGTGAGATATTTCACCTTCTGAGCATCTTTCCTTTGAAATTATTTCTTCTTCTTCTTCTTCATTCATTTCTTCTAAGTATCTTGATGGGCCTCTAAATTAGACATAAATTAAGGCCCATGCCTTTAAATTAAACATAAATTAAGGCCTATGACCATCCATAAGAACATTAAACCTCTCTTTTTGCATTAGACAACATATTTTAAACTTATATTCATTAGGAAGGTTTATGAATAATTGGATATTTGTACCTAATATTATTTATTTTTGTGGAATATTATGAGAATATTGGGAATATTATGAAGATTTGGAGGAGGAGATAATTTAGGGATTTGTTCCCTACTACAGGAGGATCAATAATGAATAATAAACCAATAATATATTATGGAATTATAGTACAGATTGTGGAACTTTAATGATTGAGAAAATCTAGGAATGTGTTCCCTACCATTTAATGCAAATTCCTAGTATTGGGGACCAGATCCATTAATAAAGGGATTTTGGTGGGGAAATCTTACTCCTTTCACGGGGAATGATTCATAATCATTTTATATAAATACCAAGTCAAATTTTCCTCTAGGAAGAGATTTCTATTAGTGTTCTTGTGGAGAGAACTCGTATTTCTGCAGCTCCATTGTATTTTCTTGCAGGGATGTAATTGTATTGATGAAAATAATGAAGATTGGTGTGATGTTAAGCTTCTAAATATTGTTATACTCCATAGGTATATGAGTTTCCTTGGGCTTGGCCGTCCCAGGAGCCTCAATGCCATTTTGTATCATTTTCTTTCCTTCTCTTCACTTCTTATTCACATGCATCTCTTGTTTTTATTTCTTTCTACTTCTACATGTAGTATTAATGATTTCTTGTTGTACGATTGAGTTAAATGGTTATTGTAAGTTCTTTTGCAATAACAAAAGAATTATTTCATCCTGAGAAAAGCTTTGGAAGTTCATAGTAATCATTGAGTTTCTTGGATTAGCCTTTTTATTCCCAAATCTAGATTTCTCAAACTCCTTTGTAGAAAAGAACAACAAATTTCTGCTATTTAGAGCATGCTAATGATATTCAATTGAGTTGGTTCCAATTGAATTAGATCAAAAGAAAATTATAGTTGATAACAAAAACCACCCCATTGCATTTTCACATGATTAGGTTATACATTTTTTAAATTTACTAGCTCATTAGTTCTTGAATTTCTAGATTTTCAACTAGTGATGTTTTTATATTTTTTATCATGTGTTAATATAGGTCTTTTTGAGTGATTCCACTTGGAATGGGGACCTAAGACATAAAAATTTGTCCCATCCAATTTGTATTTTATTTTATTGGTCATTCGATGAATTATAATTTCGTATAGTAAATATGTAACATCCCGTAGTAAATCAGGGGATCCTGTAGGAAATCACTGTAGCATCTTGTAGGAAATCACTATAACATCCTGTAGCAAAAGCCTATTTTGAGCCTAAATTGAGAAAATCCATCATTGAAGCTAGGATTATGCCTCTACTTGACACTTATGTCATCAAGACCAGTTTAACCCTCTTGCTCCACACTTGTCTCCCCTACCAAACATCAAGGAAATATTAGCATTTGCATTTATAAAGAAAAAAGATTTTAAAATATGAGTTCTTTGATATTTACACATGCACACAACAATTAGTACTTTCTAGATCAGATTTCATGCTCAGTTAGTTTAAATCATCACATGTGATAAATAGGGTTAAGCTAGGTTTCTTTCACATTTGGTTCATGATCTTTATGCAATTAGAATAGGTTTCTTTCCTTGTACTTTGTTTCTTGCAATAGGTTATGGTTCCATTTTAAACATTTCATTTTCTGCAATTAGTTTAGGATTTGACTTCAGTACATGCACTCCATTACATCATGATAGCAAAGGAAGGACACAATATATGTTGCACATATAGTGTCGATACCTCTTAGGTTTGTATGAACCCCGGGTTAATAATTAAAGTTGGCAGCCTTGAAAGTTGCAACATTCTTGTTGCAATATCAAGGCTCATCACTTTTTGGTGCAGTTGTCAGGGAGGTGTCAAAGTATGCATTGTTTTCTTCCCTAGTTGATTCATTTCTTTTTACTTTTTTAAAAAACAAGAAATTAATTTCATTAGGAATATTTCATTTCAAAAATAGAAAAGTGCATTGCATTAGTGTTTTCATTCAATCATAAACACAAAACAAAAATCTCCAACACAAACCCACCCCCCCTTTTGATCACGTGGTTTAGTAAGAGCCACATCACCATTCACTTTTGGAGGTAGAAGAAGAAGATGACAAAGAATGAGGAATAAATGGACGGAGATGATGATAATGAGGAAGATCCTCTTGGATTTCCCATTGAAGGCACTGATGGTAGGGTGCACATGAAGAACATCCCTGCATGTTTTCATACAAAATTTCATGGTTTAAGGTGAGAGGATCCGGAAACCTTTCTCTTTGAATTTGAAATTGTTTGTAGATCTTATGGTTACTTATTAAAAACTCCAAAATTGAGATTGTTTCCGACAACATTGAATGATAGAGCTCTTAAATGGTTCATGAGTTTAGGGACTAATTTAATAAGATCATGGAATGATATGCAAAAGATAGTTGTAGAAAAATATAAATATCATGATCTTAATGAAGAAATATTTAGAATGAATAAAAGAGAAGTTGAGAGTCTAGAGGATCTAATAGAGAGGTCCATGTATAATGTTAAGAGGGAAAAACTACACCATTTAGGATCTGACACACTAAAAATCCTATTACTTAGAACAATTAGGGATGTGTGGATTGATCTCCTTGATCTCATGAGTAGAGGTGATGTATACCAATTATCATTTGAAGCAATTTTTGAAACATGCAAACACATATCAAGAGGAAAAGTGTTATATACATATGTAGGCACTTCAACCCCAATCTTATATGTCGATAAACTAGGGCTCTTCAACCCCCAAAAGTGTTGTTTCATACCCTAAAAGAACATGGTCAACTAATTGCATCATTCGCCAAAATTTCCACCTGAAAAACCATCCAGAATTGGCCTAAACTAGACCATACTGACTGCTCCACTATCAGGGTGTGATGCTTACTGACTTCTACACTAGCTAGGTGCAATGCATACTGATTAGGCCGTTTTTAGGGTGTGATTAGCAAGGATGGACAAATATCCGAGACAATTTGTTAAGTGGATGCTCATGGAATCTTCTAGAAACTTCTTCTATGACACTTGCCTCTCTGAATTCACCCAAGGATGAGTAAGAGATCTAAGAAATCTCCAAGTGGAACCAGTTACAACAAGTGGAATGATACTAATGAAAATCCCAAAAATGACTCACACCCTTGCACATATCTATAAATGGATCCCTCATCTGAGAGATCTAGAGGTTGGAATATTGTAATTTGCAAGGACGTGCTGATAGTTTGTATTTGAGAAAGAGCATTGTATTGTTGGTGTGATCTTTTTATTTCATGAGATGAAGAGGGCTTCATGCTGGGAGGATGATGCTGGATAAAACAACTGGGTTGTAATTCTCCCTTCTATTTAATAAAGTTCTTTGAGTTTTCTTCCCTATAACTGTGCAATTGTGAATGTTATTATTTATGAATGCCATTGTATGTTCATTATATTTCTGATTCTGTAATGATTATGATATAATAGATCAAGATGCTTTGACGGTTCTTTGTTACTGTGTTTCTACAGGTACTCTCCAAGCGGGATAAGTATGGAGAGGAGTTGCAAGCTATGTCAAGGGGGAGAGAGATCAAACAAGGAGTTAAGCGGAAGATCCAAGTTGGTCCCTTTGTCTTTCTCTTATCTATTATACATAGAAGAAATCACGAATTGCTTTAAAATGTTGTTTCTAGGGTAGCTGTCAAACCTAAAGGGCTAGTCGATCGAAAAGACACTAGTTTTCCTAGAAACAAAATGGTGACTCCACTAGGGATCAAATAGATGTTTGTTTGTTGTTATTGTTTGCTTTATAAACTATAGACAGAGCCTGAAGTTAGCCAAGTAGCCTTCGAACTGCTCTTTCTCTGCAATTGCATAGCATATGAATGTTGCTTCAGTTAATCTCCGATTTAGTTTATGAATTAAACATTTGAATTACAAGCATTCCAGATGCCCTTTTGGTAGCTCAGTAACTTCTCAAGATCATTCCTCTATACTTTGCTCTTTACTCTCCATCATGGCTCAGCTTAACTCACTAAAAACAACTGCAAATTTGAGCCCAAACCCACTTCAGTTGTGCTCCCTGGCCCATTGCACTGTCTATCACTGTAAACCAATATGAATCACACTCCTTAAGTGTAGCAGGTGTGATGCATCCCTATTTCTATGAAGCCTAGGTGCGATGAATGACTGAACTTATTTCCATTCTTGAAATTTGGGGTTTTTGTCCTTGTTTTTAGTTTTGTTTAGTTGATTTTCTGCTTATGAGTAGTGCCTCATTACTGAAGCCTACTTGCATTACATAGATCAGACTCCTTTGATTAGGATTAGTAAATTTTTTTATGTATTTGTCCATCATTTACAATCTTTTCTCGAAAATTTGCCTAAATCGATCTATGGTTTTGGTACAAAAGGTGTCGTAACTGTCATTTTGTGTCAAAAAGAGAAGTGTTGTTGAGTCTTCCTTCCCTGAATAGTCGATTGAACTTTTCTTCAAGTATTTGATTTGATTTTTTGATATTTGAAGTGTCGAATCATTTTCTATTCGAAATTGAAAAGTTTCATTTAGTCTTCCTTTCTATTTTGAAAAAGAAATTGTCGAAAATGTCGCTTTAAGTAAAAATTTTCAGATCTTTGCTATACTTAGGTTTCCTTTTTGGCATTTTTCACATTAAGGAGAATGAAAAAAAAATACATAAATTTGCATTTGCATTTAGTTTTTGTGCAAAAAATGATTTAGGAAAATGCACTAGGGTGTGCTCTTTGCTCCTTGTTTGGAAGAATTGTAATTTTCTTTCCCTAGTAGCTAGGATTTTCATTGATCAAAATAAACAACGATTGTTTATCATTGTAGATTGCATTTTTAGGAATTTCAAATCAACATCATGTGGTGAACCCTTAAAACGAAAAATTTAAACAAGATCAATTCTAAAATAAATTTCAATGAACCTAAAAATGCTTTGGAACCTAACGCAACACATCTAGAGGTCTAGGCTAGAGACGTGTTCCAGCGTCGTAAAAACTAGTAACTATCATTTTCATCAAAAGTTGGGTGATTCCTCCTCCTTGATATGATAAGTGCTAGCACAGAATTTTGCTCCCTGTACCATTGAATATATATTGGGAGACGACAGAAGGCTTATATCCTTTATCCATAGGAAGTCATGTCTGCCGCCCTATCGATTGCAAAGCACTGAACACAGCATTCGACAAGATTGACTGTCGTACATAAGTCCTTGGTAATTTCTCTTTAATTTATCACCAAGGTGTATATTGCAATTTTGCGATTGGTTTTCTAATCCCTCTGTCTAGATTTCCAGAGTAGTCACTTTCATTCCTTTTTTACTCTTTAAAAGAAAAGGTCCATCTCAGCACTTGTCACGTCAGGCTCATTAAAAATCGAAGGGGACTAGAGTCATCTTTAGCTTTTTCTCGACTCTTAAAAATTGAAAAAGCAAAGTTGTGTCAAAGTGTCATTAAAATTTATTGAATTCGGAATAACATCCCTGTTCCTTCGTTGATCTTAGGTTGAGAAAATGGAGTCCACCAATCAAGGAATCCCTTTTGAGGGGAATCCTAGTCCATTTTCTTATTGGGGAAATATTGGTGCTCCGTATCTGGCCACATTGTCCCTTCCGAGAATTACAATTGACCTGCCAATATGGCTTTTCTCAACCTCTGTAGTTCAAATACCGTGATTCCTCCACAATCAAATCAACATCTAGTTGATATTGAAGCTGAACCTTCAACTTCTTCTTCATTTTTTTCTCCCTCCCCTTATTCCTCTTTGCTTGATGAAAATAGTGATGCTAGTAACCAGGTGGCTGAGAATAAGAAGAAAGGAAGGAGAAGAAGAAGAAGACGCTGATTCATCAAGGGGGAAACCATGAATCATCTGGTGAAAATCTGCACAATAAATCTCCTAAACCCAAATTTCCTTACATAATTTGTAAAGAAGACCATTTTCATCGAGACTGTCCTTGCCTTCCTTGCATCTTGAGAGAATAGTCTCCTCATTCGCACTGTCAGGTGTCATCAACCTCTAGTGATCATGTTGACAACACACCATCAACTAGTAATAGTGGAGCTCATGGATAGAAAGGAAAGGTCAAATTTCCATGTAGATTATGTGATGGGGACCATACCCTTCATTGTTGACCTTTTTTCGATGAAGCCAAAAGAGTCTTAGATAACCATCCTGCTTCACCACAGCAACTCCCATCTGGATACAGGAAACTCTCCCCAAGTCCTTTACTAGTTGAAAAATCAACTGACTTAACTCAACCATTGGTCAAAACACCTATCACTGAAAGTGAATCTTTTGAGTCCAAACTTGATGAAATTCAACAGGTCGAGGTGACAGTTGACCCAGGTTTACCTTCAAAAGATCATACCCTTCCCGAAGACAGTAAGAACGATATCGTTCAAATTATTTTTATTACTTCAAAGTTTGATGAACTTGGGGGAAATCCACCCGTTCGTTCACAACAGGAGGAAAATCCCCCAGTTGTCGCTACTCAAGGGGTTAATTCAGCTGTTTATTCGGTACCCCCTCCAATCATTCTAGTCACCTCCTTTGATTGGAATCGACTAGAAATATCTCTCCTTCCTTCTTTTGTACCTTTCCGAATCATAGTACAAGTTTACAAAATGATCGTGTCAGGCACTATCATAGATGAGGGTGCATTAGTGAGTATCCTTTCCTCAACTGCGTGGAAAGTGCTTGGTTTGCCAACGTTTATGCCTGTTACATAGAATTTGTTAGGCTTTAACAAAGGAACCAGTCAACCGTTAGGGATCCTTCCTAAGTTACTAATAACTTTGGGATGGAAAACCGTTCACCTAAATGTGACGGTAGTCCTAGGACCGTTAGATTACAATCTACTCCTTGGATGTGACTATGTTTACAACATGGAGGCTATTGTTTCAACACTCTTTCGAGTGATGCATTTCCTGCATGAAGGCAAAATTGTCACTATTGACCAGCTTTCATTTCCCAGTTCAAGCATAGCTCCAAGTTTATCATCATCCCAAAAAGGTCCTTGTACATCAGTAGTATCTCTTGAACCTTCATTCCATCAACCTGATTTCCATGAGTAGTCCAGTGAATGTAACGAAGCTTAGGGGGCATGGACCCTTATCTATTTTGTGGACAAACCTAGCTGAAAATATAAGTTTCCCTGTAGGTTATGTGATTGGTCTAAGACACCATTCACCTTTGTCTATTCTGCAGACAAAGCTAAGGAAGTGCTTTATTTATTCTGCAGATGAAACAATCTTGCCTAACATGGTTTCCTTGTGGTTTATGTAATTGGTCTGACACACCATTCGCCTTTGTCTATTCTGTGAATGAAGCTGAGAAAGTGTTTTGTCTATTCTGTGGACAAAACCATCCTGCATAACCACAAAAGTTTCCATATGGCTACTGGAGACTCTCCTTTTCATCTTGTTGGGGGCATGCAAACCATTTTCAATTTTCATTTTCTAGGTTTTTAGATTTTTAGCTTTTTAGCTTTTTAGTTTTTTAGCTTTTTAGTTTTGTCTTTTCTAGCTTTTTAGTTTTGTAGTTTTTAGCTTGCATAAAAAGAAAACTAAAAAACCAAGCATATGTTTGTTCGTTTCGAGCTTGTAAAAGCAATGAAACCCACACAGAGCATAGTTCCCCCATGTTTCAAGCTCATCAAAAAATGAACCCACCTTCGGTAGATAACCTTTGTGATTGCCATGCTATCAGCCTTTTGAGCCTTGGTTGTGTTCCTCCCATCACCTCCATTCTTTTGGCCTATCATATACTTCCACTTGATTGTTTACCCTTTTTGAGGAACAACTATGACGAGTGGTCTTACTAGCCAACCTCTTCACATCACCATGTTTTGAGAAGTTCCAAGCTTACCCATAACCAGTTGTTACCCTAAACACCACTCATTCCTCAAAATCAAGCCCCTGTTAAACTATTTTCAGACTCGTTAAATATGAAAATATTGTCAAGTCCCCATTAAACTCTTTTCAAACTCGATAAATGTGAAAATATTGTTGAGACCCTGTTAAACTCTTTTTAGACTCGTTAAATATGAAAAGATTGTTGAGTCCCCGTTAAACTCTTTTCAGACTTGTTAAATATGAAAAGATTGCCGAGTCCCTGTTAAACTCTTTTCAGACTCGTTAAATATGAAAAGATTGTCCAGTCCCTATTAAACTCTTTTCAGACTTGTTAAATATGAAAATATTGTCGAGTCCCCGTTAAACTCTTTTCAGACTCGTTAAATATGAAAAGATTATTGAGTCCATGTTAAACTCTTTTCAGACTCGTTAAATATGAAAATATTGTCGAGCGTCCTTTAAACCATTTTCAGACTCGTTAAATATGAAAATATTGTCGAGCAATTGGCCTTTCTAGCTCGTTAAAGTGATTGGAAGTGCCATCCCTCCTGTATATTTTAATCCTTTTCAGACCCGAGGGATTATCTCACAAAAAAGTTCGAGCACTTGTCTTTTCGGCTCAGTAAAGTGATTGAAAAGTCATCCCTTTCGTATTATTTTATCCCTTTTCGAACTTAATGGATTATTCTATGAAAAAGAACTCCCGAAGATTCCTTTTCGTTGCT
The DNA here is from genome assembly GCA_000404065.3 of Pinus taeda. Classification (NCBI taxonomy): domain Eukaryota; kingdom Viridiplantae; phylum Streptophyta; class Pinopsida; order Pinales; family Pinaceae; genus Pinus; species Pinus taeda. The sequence goes on along the minus strand of APFE030557295.1, from coordinate 275,772 downwards.
TTCAAACTCTCTAAACATGAAAATGATTGAGTTATCCTTGTCGTTAGACTCATTAAAAAAATAGCGACAAACTCGTCCTAGACGAGACAGAGTTTCCTTTTCGTCCTTTTTAAAAATCTCTAAACATAAAAAAGATTGAGTTATCTTTGTCGTTAAACTCGTTAAAACAATAGCAACAAGCTTATCCACCTAGACAAGAATGAGTTTCACTGTCACTAGACTCGTTAAAACATAACAACAGGTTTGCCCAAAGGGAAAATTATAGAACAAGCATATGTTATCCTCCTCAAGCTTAACAAAAATAAAGAGGTATTGGTTAGCAATGACTGGGGAAAAAGGGAAGAAAACTTGAAGAATTTTATGGTAGCAGGTCGCTCTTGAACATGACACTTTCACTCCATCACCATGATTGAATCGGGTTGGGTTATTCCCTTCACTGGTCATTTCACCATTGGTATTCCACACCATCCATCTAT
>APFE030557295.1:252834-273437 GCA_000404065.3 Pinus taeda | reverse complement strand
TTCTATAGGTACTCTCCACTGGACCATACTGACTCCTCCACTGGACCATACTGACTCCTCCACTGTCAGAGTGCGATGCATACTGACTTCTACACTAGCCACGTGCGATGCATACTAATGAGGCCTTCTGTGGGGTGCGATGAGCAAGGATGGAAAAATGTTCGAGACACTTTGCTAAGTGGATGCTCAGGGAATCTTCTAAAAACTTTTCCTATGACACTTACCTCTTTGAATTCACCCAACGATGAGTAAGAGATCCAAGAAATCTCCAAGTGGAACCAGTTACAACGAGTGGAATGACACTAATCAAAACCCCAGATATGACTCACACCCTTGCACATATCTATAAATGGATCCCTCATCTGAGAGATCTAGAGGCTGGAATATGGTAAATTGCAAGGAAGTGCTGATAGTTTGTATTTGAGAAAGATCATTGTATTGTTGGTGTGATCTTGCTTTTCATGAGGTCAAGAGGGCTTTGATGCTGGAAGGATGATGCTGGATCAGACAAATGGGTTGTAATTCTCTCTTCTATTTAATAAAGTTCTTTGAGTTTTCTTCCATATAATTGTTGAATCATGAATGCTATTATTTGTGAATGCCATTGTATGTTCATTATATTTCTGATTCTGTAATTCTTATGATATAATAGATCAAGATGATTTGACAGTTGTTTGTTATTGTGTTTGTATAGGTACTCTCCACTCGACCATACTGACTGCTCCACTATTAGGGTGCAATTCATACTAACTTCTACACTAGCCAGGTACGATACATACTGATGAGGCCTTCTGTGGGGTGCAATGAGCAAGGATGGACAAATGTCCAAGACATTTTGCTAAGTGGATGCTCAGGGAATCTTCTAGAAACTTCTCCTATGACACTTACCTCTATGAATTCGCCCAAGGATGAGTAAGAGATCCAAGAAATCTCCAAGTGGAACTAGTTACAACAAGTGGAATACACTAATCAAAACCCCAGAGATGACTCACACCCTTGCACATATCTATAAATGGATCCCTCATCTGAGAGATCTAGAGGCTGAAATATGGTAAATTGCAAGGAAGTGTTGATAGTTTGTTTTTGAGAAAGAGCATTGTATTGTTGGTGCGATATTTTTATTTCATGAGGTGAAGAGGGCTTCCCTTTGGGAGGATGATGCTGGATCAAACAACTAGGTTGTAATTCTCCCTTCTATTTAATAAATTTCTTTGAGTTTTCTTTCATATAACTGTGCATTTGTGAATGTTATTATTTGTGAATGCCATTGTATGTTCATTATATTTCTAATTCCATAATGATTATGATATAATAGATCAAGATGCTTTGACAGTTATTTGTTACTGTGTTTCTACAGGTACTCTCCAAGCAAGATAAGTACGGAGAGGAGTTTCAAGCTTTGTCAAGGGGGAGAGAGATCAAACAAGGAGTTAAGTGGAAGATCCAGGTTGGTCCTTTTATCTTTCTCTTATCTATTATACATAGAAGAAATCACGAATTGCTTTAAACTGTTGTTTCTAGGGTAGCTGCCAAACCTAGAGGGCTAGTCGATTGAAAAGACACTAGTTTTCCTAGAAACAAAAAGCAAGAGTAGGTAAATCAACATCAAGATCGATAAGATAAGCTAAAATTTGAAATTTGTTTGATGATTTTAAAACATAAATTCTTAGCATTCTAAAAATTCAAGTATAAATGTTAAGAATGCAGGATCAAAGAAAATAAAATGCTGATATTTGTGTTTCATAATCACATGATGTTAAACATTGTCCATAATTACCAGAGTTTAAGGAAGTTTATTGAGAGGACAATGGAGAAAGTCAATCACCAATGAAGCTATGTTATGTATCTCCAAGAGGACCATGGAAGCCTATTCAACCTAGTATAATGGAAGAGCCTAATTCACAATTTCAAGGTTATGCATATCTACCTCAAAGTAATTGGAACACACCCTTTCCGTAGCAACATTGGCCATCTCAACCCCAAAACCAATCTTCGCAAAAAGGTTGGCAAGGAACTTATGGGAACCATCCACAATATCCTCAATAGTTTCCTTAATATCCTCCATACCCAACTCCATTTTATCCCTACCATTCATCTCCACCACAACCACAACGACAACCACATCCATCTCAAATATCCACTCCCACTCAACTACCTGTACCACCATTTCCAAACCCACACATTGAAATTTCTCAACCCACTTACAATGCTGAGGTACAACACTTCCAAAAAACTCCTCTTGAGATCAATGGTATTCACCATAGCTCAGGAAGAGTATTTCAAAAAAGAGGTTACCTTGATATCATTAAAGTACCACATCCAAGAGAAGAAGATTCAAGTGAGAAGACCACTTAATCATGGGTTGCACTTGAGGAAGAGCAGACTTTAAAATCATAGATTGAGAGAGCTCCCTCGTGGTTACCATCAAATCCTCCATGTATTCAAGAGAAAAATCAACAAAAAGAGGAATTCTTGAAGTTCATGATAGAAGAAGACATCCAAGATGGTCCAAATCAGCAAGTGGAACAAAGGCATCACAACTATATTGAAATATGGTTCCAAACAACCATTAAGTTGCAATGATACTCTCTTCTTCAATTGTGCTCGATATCATCAAGGTCAAACCATTTAGTCTCTGAAATCCAGGTACATGTATGTTTCAAGCCTACACATCATTTTGCATGTAATATTGATGTGCACATGGCTCCATTGGAAGTATTCTTATACTTGAAAGTGATTTTGTTTTTCAAGTAGAGTAGGGTAGAAAAAAAAATTAAAAAAAAGAAAAAAAATAAAAATCTCAGGTGAAACCCTCCTTTGAGGCACTTCATATTGGATCATTGATTGAAAACCTCCATGAGGCAGTCAATGGGATGGGAAAAAAGAAAACAAGAGGAAAAAAGAAAAGATCCTAGGTGAAAACCTCCTTTGAGGCGCCTAGGAAGAACTACTACTTGAAAACCTCCTTGAGGTGGATAATAGGCCTAAAAGAAAAAAAAAAAGGGAAAAAATAAAAATAATAAAAACTTTTCTTCATGGATCTCTCTAATGAATCCATGTACTCTCCAACATTTGCAAGCAACAAAAACAAGTTGGTACCAAACGAAAAATTGGTCAAGCCTAGTTAAAAGAAGTCAAATTTTGACTTTCTCCTCCTTTGCTCAAATGCTCCAACAAGTTCAAGGCCATGCCAATCCATCACCCTCATCTATTTCCACCATCCACCCATCATTCTCAAGCTTCTACCATTCAAGTTTCTTGTTGTCCTAGAAAACTACAAGATGCTCTATTTTACTACAGGAAACAAAAATACATAGAGCAGAAATTTGTTTTTTCCATAACTTGAAAACCATGCATCCATTTGCCAATCTGTTTCAGGGTGACATGCATGTGGATGATGGTAACATTCCCAAGAAATTTTAACAAATTCCAATGCATGGTTTCCACTAAATTGGCCTCCACCACCTTTAGCCATTTTTAGGTTTTCTCGAGATACATGCATCCATTGACCAATTTGTTTTATGAAGAGGTGCATAATGATGATGGAAATATGCTCAAAAAGTTTCAAATCAATCCATTCTACTCTTTGGGAGATATGGACAAAACAAGCTGGCTATAAAAGGTTGTCCTAAAAACCTATAGGATTCCCTTAAAACCTACAGGATGTTGGGTTGTGTTATATTCTTTCCACGACTAGCCCACGTAGTTAACCGAGGGGTAGAGGGGGTGTGGAGCCCCTCCTTCATTGTGCCGATTGCGTAGTGGGGGGCTCACAGGGGGATTGGAACCTATGTTAGGTTGGGTGGACCCACCTATGTTGGAAATAATACTCAGAGGGGGGGTGAATCAGTATTATCAATTTAACAATATTTGATTTCCATAAACAGATTTATATATGCTACTTCTGTTAATGCAACTTGTGTGTATACGCAATTGTGTTTAGAGCAACCAGTGTATCCCTTGCAGACTTTTAATTTAGTTAGTTGATCTTTAATCTGTGTATCAGAACCATATAAATAGTAACCAAGTGTTGTAAACAGAATAGGCAATCACACGCATGAACACAAGATGTAAGGTGGAAACCCAATGTGGGTGAAAACCACATGCTACAATCGTCTCTATCTTTCTTTAATAAGAAACTTCTTTTTACAAATTTTGTACTGGTGTAATCTTATACCAGTATGTAGGCTTCTACCTGTACAAGGCTACAACCTTCTCTCATTCTCTAGCTTTTCTTGGAAGGGAGTTACAACCCCCTTAGCTCTTCTACTAGCTAATGTGTTTACTAGTACATAGGTGATGACCTATAGAAGGCTACAACCATCTCTTTCTTCCAGGGACCACGCTTCATATATTTTCAGACTAGATCCATCAATAACATCAATCAAACATCAAATATATCTACATCAACCAATCTCCTTTGCACCAACCAAAAACTAAATCAACCAATCACTTTTCTAAATGTTGTAACCTGAATACAGTAACAGTAACTAGAACCTAATCCGGAACAATGTAACAGCAAATAGAATTAGCTAAAACATATTTTATGAGGTGTACGCTACTTCACTGTGTTGAACCTACATGCATACGCACTTTTCTCAAGGCAGACCTATGCATACGCAGATTTGAAATGCCAAACCAGCGTGTATATGCGCCTTTGCTATACTGAACCTGCGTACATATCTGTAAAGATGATTCAACCTTTACAACTATTCAGACATCAGTTATACCCAGTTCATCATATTTACATATTATGACATCTGCCAATTATTCAGATAAAAGATGACAACCACACAAAGATAATTCTCTTCAAACCTTAAGATATTGACCCATCAATAGAACTTATCCTTCTTCAAGCGCTTAGGTTCCTCCTTGATTCAGATCCAGCTATGCACCATAACCAAATGACCAGTATTCTATATCTTGCACTTCATTAGATATTCATTATTTGAGTTCATTTTCCTAATGATCTCCTCCTCTTTTTATAGTCTTAGGCCTTACTCAATACCATGGTCCAAAACCACTTAGAATCAATACCTTTGACCAAATACCTGGGGTCAACACTTCGGACAAGATACCTTGGACTAATACCATGGGTTAAAATACCAAAGACCAAATACCAAAGACCAAAACCAAGTTTTCCAACATGTATGCACTTTTCCTTGCGTGAAAGTGCGTGTATACACATACACGCCTTTTGGTCTACGAACCCATGTGTATACGCAGCTTGGTCAAGGGGAAGCTGTGTATACCTCTATTTCCTTCATTCTATGAGCCTGGACTGTGATCTATCATCTGAGTGAGTTTCCATCAAGGACAACACCTGTGTCATAACACCAAATCTATGTCATAATGCCAACAATCTCCCCCTTTGGACTTGATGGCAACCCCAAGTCACTCTCCTCCTTTTTCATCAAGGGCAAAGGGTTATGCTCCCCCTGAGTACATGCTAAATTCTCTGATATGCTAAAGTGTGTTGTTCATGCTCCCCCTGACTATAAGCAATGTCTACAAAAATATGTTCTACAAGAAGAACATGACTCTATACATCATAAATGACCTTCCTATAAACAAAGACTCATACATACATCCATCTCCCATCCAATTGGGGATATGCCAAGATTGACTCATCCACCCAACCAAGTGGGGATATACCAAAAGTTTATACATGATAAAACAAGAACATTAGATCATCCATCCCAGGCATAGTGGGGAAACAAAATAGGTTGTTAAATGACCTTGATAATAAAATATATACATGACATAGAGACAAAATATCTAAAACAAGACTATGATAGTCATTAGCAACTATCATCAGTAGCATCTATCAATCATCATCCAGACCAGTAAGCATGATCTCCCTCTTCACCTATTCCACATGAATAAAAAACAACTGTGAAATTGTACCAAGATCTTCTAAGATAATGCCAACAATGCATTATTAGAAGTATATGCTCCCCCTGAACCTGTGCCAGATGATCACTGTTAGACCCATATCAGACTCTTTTCATCTTGAGTTTAGCCCACTGATATTCTTCAATCCAACATATATGCAATTGTATCCACAGCAATTGGCATATGTATGCAGATACATTTCATGAAACTCACGCACAACCACTGTTCTCTGAAATAGATAAGTGTCAATGGCAAGATGATGCATCAACTACTCCCAGCATCTGTTCGAGGTATTCAAATGTGTCTCTGGGTAGTGGTTTGGTGAATATATCAGTAACCTATTCCTTGGAGGGAACATACTCTAATTTGACTTTTTGTTCAAGCACTTGTTCCTGGAGAAAATGATATTTGATAGGTATGTGCTTGGTCTTGGAATGCACGACTGGATTTTTTGAAATACTGATTGCACTTGTATTATCACATAGAATGGAGATGGGTGGATTACATGTGATTTGAATGTCTTGCAATGTTTGCATCATCCAAAGGAGTTGTGTGCAGCAAGATGTAGTAGCCACATATTCTGCTTCAGCGGTAGATAGTGCAATTGAACTTTGTTTCTTGTTGAACCAAGACACTAATCTAGAACCCATAGAGAATGCACCACCACTAGTTCTTTTTTGTCATCCACACTTCCTAACCAATATGCATCTATATATGCATGAAGTGTAATATTGTATCTCTAGGATACCATAAAAAAAAAAGTTTTGTGTTCCTTGAAGATATTTGAAAATCCTTTTGACTGCCTGAAGGTGTGCTTCCTTTTGATTTTCTTGGAATCTTCCAACTATTCCCACTGCATGCATGATGTTTGGTCGGGTACCTATTAGATAAAGCAAACTACCAATCATGGATCTATAGGTTGGTTGATGTATTGATGTCGATTCATCATTTGAGCTGAGGCTACATCCTGATACCATAAGGGTACATACTAGTTTAGAATCTTCCATGCCATATTTATTCAAGATCTGCTTGAGGTACTTAGTTTGTGATAGAAAAATACCATATTTATTTTGTTGAACTTGTAAACCAAAAAAATATGTGAGCTCACTGAGCAGGGACATTTCAAATTCTTTCTACATTACCAAAGCAAAGTTTTGACTCATGGCTTCTTCATTGCTACCAAAGATGATATCATCAACATACACAAAATGTATCAATAATTTATCATTATCAATCTTTATGTATAGATTTCTATTAGCTGATCCTTTTGAAAAACCTTGTTGATGGAGGTATTTGTCAAGACGATAATACCAGGCACTTGGAGCTTGTTTGAGACCATAGAGAGCTTTTTTGAGTCTGCATACAAGTTTTGGATCATTTCCAAGGATGAATCCATCTGGTTGCTCAATATAAAATTCTTCTTCTAGGTCTCCATTAAGAAAGACAAATTTCACATCCATTTGATATCTTTGAACTTCTGAAAGCTAGAAAGAGCAAGGAACATTCTTATAACTTCAAGTCTAGCAACAGGTGCAAAAGTTTCTTCAAAGTCTATACCTTCTTGTTGAGCATACCTTTTACAAACAAGTTTGGCCTTGATTCTAATAACTTCTCCATTTTCATTCAGCTTGTTTTTGAATATCCATTTGGTTCCTATTACATTCTTATCATTAGGTCTAGGAACCAATTCCCAAGTATTATTCTTTTCAATTTGCTCAAGTTCTTCATTCATGACCTTGACCCAAAATTCCTCTTTTCATGCTTCATTTACATTTTGCGGTTTGACGGAAGAAAGCAATGCTAGATAGCTTGAAGCTTCTCTAATAGTTCTTCTTGTTTGCACACCTCCCTCTTTCTGCCCCAAAAATTGAGTCTCCGGATGATTCTTCTAAACATACCTAGATGGAGTATTTTCTTCTATCCCTATCTATTCTTCTGGTGCCTCATTAGTTTCTTCTTCAGAATTAGCTTGATTTGATGTGGAAGGATAGCCCTCATCTTCTTCATAATCTTCGGTTTTTACCTGCTTTGGAATTTTGCCTTCTTCATCAACCACAACATCAATACTTTCAACAATTTTCCCAAATCTTTTATTATAACACTTATATCCTTTACTTCGGAAAGAGTAACCAAGGAGAATGCCTTCATTTTCTCTAGGTTCAAACTTGCAAGATTTTCATCAGTCCTTTTGATGTAAGAATTGCTTCCAAACACTTTGAATTATTTTACAGTAGGAGTCTTACCATACCAAAGTTCATGTGATGTTTGAGTTTTCTTTACCCAAATGTTTGTTTTTTTTAGAATAGTAATGGCAGCAAATGTAACTTCACCCCAAAAGGTTGCAGGAGTTCCAAACTCATCTAGCATAGCACGACCCATTTGTTGAATAGTTCTATTCATCCTTTCTACCAATCCAATTTGTTGAGGGGTCCTTGCGGTAGATAATTTCCTTCTTATTTCATGTTCTTCACAGAAGTCGAAGAATTCATCCAAGGTAAATTCCCCTCCTCGATCAGACCTGAGGCATTTGATTTTGCGATCTGATTCATTTTCAACCAAAGCTTTGAAGGCTTTAAAATTTTCAAATGATTTTTCTTTATGCTTTAGAAGTCCTATCCAACACATTCTGGAAAAGTCATCAATGAACAATATAAAGAATTCTTCTCCATGAGGTGACTTTTTCCTAGATGGACCACATAAATCAGTGTGAACAAGTTCAAGAGGCTTACTCGCTGATCCTTCCTTCTTAGGGAAATGTGATCTGGTTTGCTTACCAAATTGACATGATTTTCATATTGTATTCTCTGGAATGCTAATATCAGGAAGATCACGAACAACCCAGTATATGCATGCTTTTCTTATTTGAGAGAAACTTAGATGCCCCAAGCTTCTGTGCCATAGCCAGTGTTCATCGTTTTAGCTTAGGTAGCACTATTGTTGTGCCCCATTGATTATGTACAGTTTGTTTGGAGTTCTTACACCTTTGGTCACTATTTCTCCTATATCAAGCTCACGAACAACACATCCATTTGATCGAAATACTACCTCATTTCCTTGATCACACATTTGACTGACACTCAATAGATTATGCTTTAGACCATCTACATACATAACATTCCCAATTTTAACTTTTTCTTTTAAGAGAATGAAGCCTTTACCTTTTATGACTGCAGGAGTGTCATTACCAAATGAGATATTCTTTTCCTTTTCTAAGGTATTATACGACTAAAGTTTTTCTTTATCACCTGTCATGTGTTTCAAGCATCCACTGTCGATGTACCACTGATTTTCTTGCCCTTATGCATACAAGGCTATACCACATCTTTCTGTTTGCAGTTCTTTCTTTCTCCATGTTTTGAGAGCCAATGAAGCTTGCTCCTTTTGAGATGTTTGCCGAAATTTACTCCTGTATTTGAAATCTTCATGACCGAAGTTGTTACAAATAGAGCATTCTATTTCATTTTCGAGAGCAGAAAAGTTATTGTAGGTTCTTTTCATGATCCCGGTCACATTCCTTTGATTTCGTGCTTTTCTAGTCATGATGGTATTGTAAGCAACACATTGAGAAGCTTTGTGTCCAATGTTATGACATGGGAAACATTGGCCATTAAAGAAATTCTTGCGATTATCGAATCTACTAACTTGGCGATTTTAGTTTCCATTGACATTGATTCTTGAAGCAAATTGACAATGATTTACCTAAGTTTGGTTGTAGCTTTTGTTCATCCTTGAAGTAGATTGAACCCAATTTACCTAGTGATCTGCTTTATGCCTTTGCTAACGATTTTCAAACTGTTAACTTCTCCTTGCTGCATCTAGTTAGATTTTGGAGGCTGATGGCTTCTATGCTTGAAATGCTTCTTCAGTATATCTAAGACCTATCCTTATCAAAGGAGAACACTGCACTTTGATAATTTCATCTAATGTTTAAGATCCCTTAGAAAATCTAATATTGAGAGCTTTTGTTTTCTCAATATCTTTTCTAAGACCCACAATTTCACATTCTCAATTTTCATTGTGTTTTTCCCTTTCAAGAAGTTGGAATTTCAGAGTATCTATAATCATACTCTTTTCTTCTAAACAGATTTTAAGTTTAGAAATTTCTTCATAGAGACCATCTTCATCTAAAGCATCCAAGAAGTCATCATCTTCAAAAGCCATCAAAAGTTGATAATCATTATCGTGTTCATCTTCATCACTATTTGATAAGACATTGATATCTTCATGCGTATAGTATCTCTTCTTGCTTACATTTTGTTTTCTGTTCCATTTAGTCGGTTCCTTACCTTTATCAAGCTTATCTTTATGAGGACATTTAGCTACATAGTGAATTGACTCTTTCACAAGCAAAGAATTTGGAAGGTAGTTTGCCTCTGAATCTTCTAGAACCCCGCTGAAGGTTAATGACAAAGTTTTCTTCTTCCTCTCCTTCTGAGATGTGTCCCGAATCATTGAGCTCTTCTCTTCCTAAAGCCTTGAATGTGGCCTCTCTCATATCTGATGGACCTCCTTTTCTCATTTCAACATCAGTTAGGATTCTGTGTAGCTGTGTCATAGTTATACTTTGAAGATCCTGCTTTTATTTTATGGCATAAACCTTTGATTTAAACTTAGAAGACAAGGATCTTAAAACCTTTTCAACTAAAGTAACTTCTTTTATCTCTTCACCCAAGTTTTTAATGCGGTTAACAATCTCATCTTTATGAAGGATGTAATGAGCTATACTTTCATCATTGTGCATTTTGAGAGTTTCATATTGAATTTTGAGAGAGTGTAGTTTTGCACGTTTTACCTGATTGTCTCCTTCATAGTTTAGAACGATCTTGTCCCATATTTCTTTAGCAGTTTTGAGCTACATAACCTTGAAAAATTCTGATTGCAACAGACTCCCCAAAAGTGTATTTCTAGCCTTGGCATTTGTTTCATACTGCTTTTTACCTGTTGTATCCATAGGAATTGTTGATGGAAAGGTATATCCTCCTTCCATGATTTCCCAAACATCTATTCCAAGAGATTGAAGATAGGTTGTCGTTCTTACCTTCCAATAGACGAAGTTTCTCCCATCAAAGATTGGTGGTCTAATGGATCCCTCTCTTTCACAGTTTCCCATTACGATAGATCTTCCTTCGAGCGATCAACCTTCTTCTAAAGGACCTGCTCTAATACCAATTTTTGGAAATAATATTGAGAGGGGGGTGAATCAATATTATTACCAACAATTTAACAATATTTGATTTCCATAAATAGATTTATATGTGTTACTTCTGTTAATGCAACTTGTGTGTATACGCAATTGTGTTTAGAGCAACCAACATATCCCTTGAAAACTTATAATTTAGTTAGTTGATCTTTAATCTGTGTATCAGAACCATATAAACAGTAACCAGATGCAGTAAACAGAACAGACAATCACATACATGAACACAAGATATAAGGTGGAAACCCAATGTGGGTGAAAACCACCTCCTGTAATCATCTCTATCTTTCTTTAATAAGAAAATTCGTTTTATAAATTTGGTACTAGTGTAGTCTTATACCAATACGCAAGCTTCTACTTGCAGAAGGCTATAGCCTTCTCTCATTATCCAGCTTAAACTAGAAGGGAGCTATAACCCCCTTAGCTCTTGTACTAGCCGATGTGTTTACTAGTATGTGGGTGCTGACCTACAGAAGGCTACAACCTTCTCTTTTCTTCCAGGGACCATGTTTCATAGATTTTCAGACTAGATCCATTAATAACATCAATCAAACATCAAATATATCTACATCAACCAATCTCCTTTGCACCAACCAAAAACTTAATCAACCAATCACTTTTCTGAATGTTGTAACTTGAATACAATAACAGTAACCAGAACCTAATTCAAAACCCATAACACAGTAACATCAAATAGAAGCAGCTAAAACATATTTTATGAGGTGTACGCTATCTCACTGTGTCAAACTTGTGTGCATACCCAGTTTTCTCAAGGCAGACCTGCGTATACACAGATTTGAAATGCCAAACTAGCATGTATATGCACCTTTGCTAAACTGAACCTACGTACAAATATGTAAAGATGATTCAACCTTTACAACTATTCAGACATCAGTTATACCCAGATCATCATATTTACAGATTAAAACATGCACCAGTTATTCAGATAAAAGATCAAAACCACACAAGATACTTTTGTTCAAGCCTTAAGATCTTGACCCATTAATAGAACTTATCCTTCTTCAAGCGCTCAGGTTCCTCGTTGATCCAAATCCAGCTATGCACCATCAACCAATGACCAGTATTCTAGACCTTTCTCTTCATTAGATATTTAGTGCTTGAGTGCATTTTCCTAATGATCTCCTCCTCCCTTTATAGTCTTAAGCCTTACTCAATACCATGGTCCAAACCACTTAGAATCAATACCTTGGACCAAATACCACAGACCAAAACCAAGTTTTCCAACATGTACACACTTTTCCTTGCGTGAAAGTGCATGTATACGTATACGCACCTTTTGGTCTACGAACCCGCATGTATACACAGCTTGGTCAAGGGGAACCTACGTATACCTATTTTTCCTTCATTCTATGAGCTTGAACTGTGATTTGTCATCTGAGTGAGTTGCCATCAAGGACAACACCTATGTCATAGCGCCAAATCTGTGTCATAATTCCAACAACCTATGGTTTGTGCATGATTTTTGCACATGTTTTTGGACATGATGGTTTTTGATCGATGGTTTTGGATGTGATGGTTTTCGGTCCATGGTATTGGATGCTTCTCCATGTATAAATATGTATTATAACATTGAAAGGAACATAATGAAAAATTAAGCTGGTTGTCCCATTTTTGGGATTCAGGGGAATATCTCTATGTATATGTGTTTTATGTGTTATGCTCGCATTGTTTATTTTATGTGTTTTAGAATTCGTAGCTAGGTAATTTTTGTATGGGGTTAAAACCAACATTTGGTATCAGAGTTTTTTGTTGGTTCAAGGGGACACCTTTGTTGCTGAGGGGTTTCAATCGAGCTTGTGGTAAACCCTATTAAGTGGGAGATTTGCGAGATCGATTCTGGTGCTGAAATAAGATGGTGAGCAGTGGAAATATAGAGATCGAGAAATTTAATGGTCAGAGTATTGAGTTGTGGAAACTCAAGATGGAGGATCTGTTGGTGGATAAAGATCAGTGGATCGTGGTCGATCTAGGTACTAAACCAATGGGAGTGTCCAATGAAGAATGGAAGAAGTTGGATCGGAAGGAAAAGAGCACAGTACGATTGTGTGTCTTAGATTCATTATTGTTGAATGTATCAGGGGAAGCTACGGTGAAGGCTTTGTGGGACAAGTTAGGGACTTTGTAGGAATCTAAGTCTCCGGTGAATAAACTATTCCCGTGGAAAAAGTTGTATAACCTGAGGATGAAGGATGGAGACTCGGTGACAGAGAATTTGAATGCATTTAATACTATGGTAAGTTAGTTAGCATCTGTTGATATTAAAATTTCAGATGAAGATAAGTGCATCAGTTTGTTGTGTTTTCTACCAAATTCATGGGATAGTCTGGTTATTGCAATAGGTAGCAATGCAGCTGCCTTGCAGTTTGATGGAATAGTCACATCCTTGCTAATGGAGGAGATGAGATAGAAAAATATGGAAAGCCAGAATGGTGATGCCTTGTCTGTACGAGGACGTTCGCATAATAGAAAAAAAATAAGTCATTGAGTGGGAAATCTAAATCCAGAGGGAGGTATAAATATCTAGGAAAATCTATTAAGGTGGTGTGCTAGAAATGCAGAAAGGAAGGGCATTGCAAAAGGGATTGTAAATCTAAAGCTCCTGATAAAGGAAAGGGATCTGATGATGCTCCTTTTGTAGAGGTGAAAACCACCTCAAATGAAGGTGGGGATGTGTACTTGGCTTCTTCAAGTACACATGTAGATCATGAGGCATGGTTTATTGACTCAGGTGCATCCTTCCACTTCACTCCCCATAGAGAGTGGTTTTGCAAGTATGAGAAATACAATGGTGGTGATTTCTTCTTAAGGGATGATAGGAAGGCTAGAATCATTGGTCGCGGAAAAGTAAAGTTGAAGTTGCAAAGTGGAAGGGTTAAAATACTTCGAGGTGTTTTGCATATTCTTGCATTGGCCAAAAATTTTATTTCTATAAGCAAGTTAGATGATGCAGGTGTAAAAATAATGTTCAAGAAGGATACCTGCAAGATGGTTCGGGGAGCACTGGGATTGATGCGGGGAGTTTAGATTGGAACTCTATACAAGCTGCAAGGTAGCATGGTTGTTTATGGATGCAACAGTTCTGTAGTTCCTGAAAGTGGAGCAGAAAATCTAGTGGTCTCTGGGCAGAAGACCATGTTGTGGCATCAAAGGCTTGGACATATTGGAGAGAAGGTCCTTCTAATACTTCATGGTAAAGGTATGGTAGAAGGTTTGAGTAATAGCTCTCTAGATTTTGATTTCTGTGAAAATTGTGTATATGGGAGGCAGAATCGGGTGAGTTTCCCCTCTAGTGGTATGAGTGTGAAACATATATTAGAGCTTGTGCATAGTGATGTGTTTGGACCTATGAAGGTTCCATCACTGGGTAAGTTTGTGTACTATGTATCATTTATATATGACTTCTCAAGGAATACATGGATATATTTACTTAAGAAGAAATATGAAGTCTTTGACAAGTTTAAAGAATTCAAGGCTCTGGTGGAAAACCAAATAGAGAAGAAGACAAAGGTGCTGAGGACAAATAATGGTGGAGAGGTTTGAAGTAAGGAATTTGAATAATTTTGTAAGAAGTGTGGTATAACAAAATAGAAGACTACTCCATATACACCTTAGCAAAATGGAGTTGCAAAAAGAATGAACAGGACGTTGATGGAAAGGGAAAGAAGCATACTCAGTGGTGTCGGGTTAGGACATGAATTCTAGGCAGAGGTGGTGGAGACATCATGTTACCTGGTCAACAGATCACCTTTATCAACATTGGAGGATAAAACTCCACAAGAGGTATGGAATGCTAAGAAACCCTCTCTTTCACATCTGAGGGTATTTGGATGTGATGCATATGTACACGTTTCAAAGGAGAAATGAACTAAGTTGGATAGTAAATATGAAAAGTGCATATTTATTGGGTATAAGGATGGTTTAAAGGGTTATAAGCTTTGGAATCTAGTAACAAGGAAGGTTGTGTACAACCGAGATGTGGTGTTCAGAGAGGTGAAACATGTTATTAAACATGAAGTCCAACCAAAGGAACCTGAGAAGATGGAGTTTGAGCCAAAAGGAGGAAGAATCAGACTCTACAGCAGAGGAGGAATTAGAAGATGGAGAACCACAAACTTTGGGTGTGAGAAGCTCAGTTCGAGAAAGAAGGCATCCAGAAAGGTATAGTCCATCTGCTTTCTATTCAAATTTTTCTTTATCTATCACTGATAATGATCCTAAAACTATGAAGGAAGCAGTAGATTCAGAGGATGGAAAACTCTGGAAAGAGGCCATGGTTGATGAAATGGAAACTTTGCAGAAAAATGAGGCTTGGGATCTAGTGGAGTTGCCGGCTGGAAGGAAACCCATTGGCAGCAAATGGGTATTCAAGAAGAAGACAATTGTAGAAGGAAAGGTGGAGAAATACAAAGCTCAGTTGGTAGAAAAAGGTTATTCCCAGGTATCGGGAATTGATTTTGGTGATATTTTTTCTCCTGTTGCCAAGCTTACTTCTATTAGATTACTTTTATCTGTTGCTACTTGTTTTGATGTTGAGGTAGAACAGATGGATGTGAAGACAACATTTCTTCATGGGGATCTGGAAGAGGAAATCTACATGAAGCAACCTAAAGGCTTTTCCGTGAAGAGTAAAAAAGAACTGATATGCAAGTTAAAGAAGTCTATGTATCAATTAAAATAGTCACCAAGGATGTGGTATCAAAAATTTGATACATTTATACTAGGACTTGGCTTCACCAGAACTAAAACAGATCACTGTGTGTATTTTAAATTAATTGGTGACCGTGTTATTTATTTGGCCTTGTATGTGGATGATATGTTGCTGGTTGGAAATGACAAAGAAATTATCTAGGATTTGAAGACCCAATTGTCCTCCAAATTCAACATGAAAGATCTTGGTATTTCAAACTATATTTTGGGCATGGAAATTAAAAGAGATTGGGTAAGTGGAAGCTATAGTTAAACCAAAGGAATTATGTCAAGACAATATTTCATAGATTTAATATGCATGATAGTAAATCTGTGAAGGTTCCTATTCTTGTAGCTGTAAAGTTATTTGCTGAAAAGTGTCCCAAGACACAAGAAGAGGAAGAGGACATGTCCCATGTTCCATATGCAAGTGCAGTCGATAGCCTTATGTATGCAATGGTCTGTACTAGACTAGACATTGCACATGTAGTAGGAGTATTGAGCAGGTATATGTCAAAACCATGAAAGGAGCATTGGATAGCAATGAAGTGGGTTTTCAGGTATTTGTGTGGCACTAGTGATTATGGTTTGTGCTACCAAGGAAGACCAGGATTAGACAGCGTGTTGGATATTCGTGGCTTTTTTTATGCAGCTTGGGCTTAATATTTGGATCAGATAAGATATACAAGTGGGTATTTATTTAACCTATTTGGAGGTGCAGTCAATTGGATGAGTAAGAAACAATCTGTAGTGGAACTATCAACTACAGAGGTAGAATACATGGCAGCCAGTAATGCAAGCAAGGAAGCAGTTTGGTTGCAAAGATTGTGTTCAAGTATGGGGTTAGTACAGGGAGCTATAAGGATAGAATGGGATAGCCAAAGTGCAATTTTCTTGGCAAAGAAACCTGCACATCATTCAAAGACAAAGCACATTGATGTTCAATATCACTTTGTGAGGGATATGATAAAAGACAAAAAGGTGTAGTTGGTAATGGTGGACACTTTGAAGAATACTACATATACATTGACAGAATCTGTGAGCTCTAAGAAGTTCTCTTGATGTAGAGAAACAATGGGCATTGCAGGGTTGGATAAATGACTAAGCTCTCTTGTGGCCCCCTATGGAAAGAAAAAAACAATTGGGAGAATGTTGGGTTGTGTTATATTATTTCCACGACTAGCCCACATAGTTAACCGGGGGGTTAAAGGGGGCACAGAGCCCCCACTTCGTTGCACCAATTGCATAGTGGGGGGTTCAGAGGGGGTTTGAGGGGTGTAGGTAACCCCACTCTATGGGGTCTAGGGCAACACCCCAGAAATTTTTGGTTTTGGAACCTATGTTAGGTTGGGTGGACCCACCTATGGTTTTGTGCATGATTTTTGCACATGTTTTTGGATGCGATGGTTTTTGGTCCATGGTTTTGGATGCGATGGTTTTCGGTCCATGGTATTGGATGCTTCGACATGTATAATATGTATAAAATCAAGCTAGTATTCCAAGGGAAAGTCTCTGCATATATGTGTTTTATGTGTTATGCTCTCACATTGTTTATTTTATGCGTTTTAGAATTCGTATGTAGGTAATTTCTGTATGAGGTTAAAATCTACACAATATCCTACAGGATACAAAATAGCACCTATAGGATTGGCAATGAGTAGTTTTAAATGGAAAAAACAGAGGTTGGCTTTATCAAACACTGATAAGGAGACATATACAACCCTCCACATCCATCAGAGAAACATGACAAGGGGATTTAACAAGACAGAACCCACCAACACAATGAGGATTCATCAACATCACCATTCAGTACCTATACATCAAGGAACAACATCGGAGAAAAAAAGAGATAAACACATGCAACAAATACAAGGATCTCACCCTCCAACAAACAACATCTACAGGAAGGCCATTAGGTACAGGTATGCAATAGTTTTGATCTCTTCTATTGAGCATATTATAGTTAGAAATTTGTTGTCAATGCATGAGAGATGAGGTTTTATATGCTAAGGATGGGTCAGCTGTCTTAACCGCCATGAACTAGTTAATTGTAGCTCACTCCTTCACTCATGCAATTTTGAAAAGTCAAATTATGAAGGGTGATGATTTCAAGGAATGAGAACAGTAGTTAAAAAAAGAAAATTTTTCAAAGGCCAAGTCACCACAGCACTCCAAGCCTCCCATCCACTTCATATTCACTATCTATTCATCATTCATCCATCCCATTTTATTCTTGAAAAAGAAAAAGGGGCATCCTCTCCATTTTCACAAACCTACACTACTCCTTTTGAGCCCTAGCATCATCATCCAATCCCTCTTAATCATTTTTCATCACTCCCATACAGTTAGAAGACCTTGAAAGAGGAGGAATGACTAATACATGAAGGGAAAATGTTGCTACAAGAAGGAATAAATGAAAAAATTATGCTAAACCCAAAGATGGCAAAGCTTAAGAGAGACCTAATCAAAACAGAGAAATCCAAGGCCATTTGGCAATCATCTAGGCCACAAGAGAGAAGAAGAAGACAACAAAAGGATTTTGAGGCATTCACCATCAAAATAAAACTCAAACTGCAGTAATGAAAACATGTTTTCTAAGAGGTCTCCAATCTATTTCTAGCTTTTGTCCAAGGCCTAAAAATGGGGAAAATGAATGGGAATCAAGTTGAGGGCCTATCCTAGGCTCATAATATCATTTATGCTCAAAAAGGGTTTCCTGTAGTTTTAACAGGGTTTCCTATAGGTTTCATGTAGTTTTGATAGGAATTAATACAAGATGTCTTAGTTCTCATCTAAATGCATTTTGAAGGTGTTAGAGGTGTCCAAATGGCGGAACAAGGTAGTAGAAGGTTAATAAGGATATGGAAGACCTTGCTAAACTAAAAAATATTCAAGTACCCATCTTGAATAAGGGTAAGAAAGCAAGCTAATGGTCTCAAGAAACAATGATTTTCCTTTGCACATATGTTTTTGGGCTTGTACTTGCAGAACTTACAACCAGTTTTCTTAGTGCACAAGAGAGAGGCCAGCAGGGCCATGGATGAGGCACAATGATGTCACTAAGTTGCTTAGAGGATGAGCAACACTTTCAGCGTTAAATGCCTTTAAATTAAACATAAATTAAGGCCTATGCCCATGCCTTTAAATTAAACATAAATTAAAGCCTATGACCATGCATCAACACATTAAACCTCTCTTTTTGCATTAGATAATATATTTTAAAATTTAATATATTCATTAGGAAGGTTTATGAATAATTGGATATCTGTGCCTAATATTATTTAGTTTTTTGGAATATTATGAGAATATTGGGCAAATTATGAAGATTCAGGGGAGGAGATAATTTAGGGACTTGTTCCCTACTACAGGAGGATAAATAATAAATAATAAATCAACAATATATTATGGAATTATGGCACAAATTGTGGAACTCCAATGATTGAGAAAATCTAGGAATGTGTTCCTTGCCATTTAATGCAAATTCCTAGTATTGGGGACTAGATCCACTAATCAAGGGATTTTGGTGGAGAAAGCTTCCTCCTTTCATGGGGAATGATTCCTAATCATTTTTTATAAGTACCAAGTTGAATTAGAGGCAATTTGCCTCTAGGGAGAGATTTCTATTAGTGTTCTTGTGGAGAGAACTCGTATTTGTGCAGCTCCATTGTATTTTCTTTTAGGGATATAGTTGTATTAATGAAAATAATGAAGATAGGTGTCATGTTCAACTTCTAAATCTTGTTCTCCTCCATAGGTCTTTGAGTTTCCTTGGGATTGGAAGTCTCAGGAGCCTCATAACCCTTTTGTATCATTTTCTTTCCTTCTTTTCACTTCTTATTCACATACATCTCTTGTTTTTATTTCTTTCTACTTATGCATTTAGTATTAATGATTTCTTGTTGCGGGATTGATTTAAATGGTTGATGTAAGTTATTTTGAAGGATCACAAGAATTATTTCATCCTTGGAATAGCTTCGGAAGTTAATAGTAATCATTGAGCTGCTTGGATTAGCCTTATTATTCCCAAATCTAGATTTCTGGAACTCCTTTGTGGCAAATAACATTAAAATTTTGTTATTTTTTAGAGCATGGTAACGAGCTTCAATTGAGTTGGTTCCACTTGAATTATATATAAAAAAAAAAATCTAGTTCATAACAAAAATCACCCCATTTCATTTGCTCTTGATTAGGTTATGCATATTTTAGATTTACTAGCTCACTAGTTCTCGAATTTATTGATTTTCGACTAGTAATGTTTTTCTACTTTTTAGCATGGGTTAACGGAGGTCTTTTTAAGTGGTTCCACTTGGAATGGGGACCTAAGACATCCTAGTTAATAAAAAAAAAAATCCCATCCAATTTGGATTATATTTTCTTGGGTATTCGATGAATTATAATTTTGTATAGTAAATTTGTAATATCCTGTATGAAATCAGGGGATCCTAAAGGAAATCACTATAGAATCCTATAGGAAATCACTGTATCACCCTGTAGGAAAGCTTGTTTTGAGCCCAAATTGAGAAAAATTATCATTGAAGCTAGGATTAGGCCTCTACTTGACTTCCATGCCATCAAGACCATTTTAACCCTCTTTCTCCACACTTGTCTCCCTTGTCAAAGATCAAGGAAAGATTAGCATTTGCATTTATAAAGAAAAAAGATTTAAAAAAATGAGTTCTTTGATGCGGTGGTGTCATGCGGAAAGAGTTATTTTTGCTGACAAAACTAACCTCCCTAGGAGTCTAAGACTCTCTAGTGACAAACAAGACAATTAAGAGCAATCCTTCTCTAAACATGCATTATT
>APFE030557295.1:239022-249921 GCA_000404065.3 Pinus taeda | reverse complement strand
TTTTTGATTATTTAATGAATTATTTCAATGTACTCCTTGGTCTATGTGATGAATATGCTTTGTTTTATGATGAATATTCAGATGTTATGTAATCGTTTGCTTTGTTAGTGTATGCAGGTCTGAAAGTGAAGGAGGAGCTCATCTGGATCAGCAAGGCTGGACTGCTAAAACAAGCGTTGGACCTAAGGTAAGATCGAAAACATTTGAATTCTCATAGAATAATGTGTGTTTAGAGAAGGATTTCTCTTGTTTGGTTTGTTTGTCACTAGAGAGTCTTAGACTCCTAGGGAGGTTAGATTTGTCCGCAAATATAACTCTTTCCGCATGACAACAGTGAAGCGGGTTTTTAAGTATTTGCGTGGCACTAGTGATTATGGTTTGTGCTACCAAGGAGGAACAGGATTTGATAGAGTTTTGGACATTCGTGGCTTTGTTGATGCAAACTGGGTTGGAGATCTGGATCAAAGAAGATCTACAAATGGATGTGTTTACCGTATTTGGAGGTGCAGTCAATTGCATAAGTAAGAGACAATTTGTAGTGGACAATCTATAGTGGCACTTTCAACTACAGAGGCATAATATATGGTGGTCACTCGTGCAAGAAAGGAAGCAATTTGGTTGCAGAGATTGTGTTCAAATATGGGGTTAGTACAGTGAGCTATAAAGATACTGTGAGGGATATGGTAGAAGACAAAAAGTTGATGCTCGTAAAGGTGGACACTTTGAAGAATAATGCAGATGCATTGACAAATTTTGTGAGCACTGAGAAGTTCCCATGGTGTAGAGAAACAATGGGCGTTGCAGGGTTGGATCAATGATTAAGCTCTCATATGCCCCCTTGTGGAAAGAAAACAACAAGTGGGAGAATGTTGGGTTGTGTTATATTGTTTCCACGTCCCGAGAAATTTTTTTTGTACTCTATATTAGGTGGGTAGACCTACCTATGGTTTTGAACATGGATTTCGCACATGGTTTTAGGCGTGATGGTTTTCATTCCATGGTATTTTGTAGATCCAGTCAAGGGAACTATGGTAACATTGAAAAGAACATAATGAAAAATCAATCTGGTAGTCCCGATTTTGGGATCTAGGGGGAAAATATCTGTGTATATTTGTTTTATGTGTTATGATCTCGCCATTGTTTATTTTCTATTTTTAGAATTCATATGCAGGTAATTTTTGTACGGGGTTAAAACCTACAATCCTCAGATTTCACAGTTCTTTGTAAGGAACACAATGGCCCGTGTTGTTTGTTCATCCAAGTAGCCAATTTTCGGGCCATATCCATACTTGTAGGTTAAAGGTGTATTATTGCCATGTGTTCATTTGAATCCTGCTGACATGATGATTTGAAGATGAGATCCATATATGCCACATTGTGAGAGGATCATTGTATGCCACTTTACGTGAGGTTGTTCCTTTTCAGGCTGAAGGACAACATCTGATGAATGAGAGTTCTTTGTAGGAGAACGTCTCGTGGAGAGACATGCCACTCTAGACAAGGGGGTTCATCCTTGTATTGATAGAGATTACATCATGAACTCATCATCTTCTTGTGATGACTAATGAAGCGGCCTCCCCACTCTTGACGTTGTACCCTGAGACGTAGTCCACACTGGATGAACTTTGTTATCATATCGTATGTTTATGGTTGTTCATGATTATTGCTTCTTGTCTCATGTTAATGGTTTGTTGAAGTTGTTTAGAATATGCATTGCTCATGATTTCACAAGAAAATGTAAATGTCAGTAAAAGGTCTTATATAATGAGGATATTTGTGTTAAGTCACTCACAAAAATTTCCCAGATCAAGTGGTATCAGAGTAGTTTGACCTTTTTTCCAAGGATTGTGAATGTCATCATGAGCAATATTGAACATGCAACAAGAAGGGAAATGGAGAAGAACCAAGATCTCTACGAGGCCTTCTACAAAATGGAAAACATGGTAGATATATTGTTTACATATTATGAGAAAAAAAATGGCAAAAGAGGAACGGGAGAAAGAGAGAGCAGAGGAAGATGCTCCATCACCATCTTCGGGTGAGTATTCTTCTTCTTCATCTTCTTATCATCACTCAAATGAATATATCAACCAGATCCTTCAAGCAGAGGATGCTGAATTGAGGAGACTTCTACAAAAACAAGAAGAGGATAAGTAGAGATTGCAACTTCAATTACAAGCCACATAAGACGTCTTGTAAAAGTTGAAGTGTAACGAAGGCTTAGAAAAGCCATCATCACCTGCTTCAAAATCAACAATTGAGGTAAACATTATTGGTAATTCTTCAATTTCAATTTCACATGATGTTAATTATGTTGGAAGCATTGAGGTACCCATTTCAGGAACCGACATGAAACTCCTTACCAAGATGAGGTATAAAGGAGGAGGACTTGGTGTTAATGGCCAATGAATGACTCATCCATTGGAGGTCGTACAAAGACCTCGATTTGTAGGATTGGGGTACTTTGAAGGAGAATGTTCAAAGGAAGCAAAAGCTTCAAATCCATTTCCAAAATCATTAAGGAAAGAGGATGTTGAGAACACATCACGGTCTTCCCATGATAGTTGAAGAGGAAGAGCTAAATCACACTAGGATTATACCAGAGATAATAAAGCAAGGTATAAAAGGTCTCAATATTCTAATGTTCCTTTGGATTACAAGAAAATTTTCAATGATGAACAAAACTTATGGCATAGAAAACCATGTAATTTTTGTGGCTTGTATAACCATGTTGTTGCCAAGTGTTGGACAAGAATGGCAACAATAAAGAGGACAAGCCATGAAAATACTTCTCCACATTAGGTTAGGAAGAAGGTTAGGGAGGTCTGGTGCAAGAAGAATTTTTGTAGACACTGCAATAAGGGTGAACACTAGAGCCACATGTTGGGAACTCCAACTAGAGCAATGACCAAAGGAAGACCAGAAAGAACCTGTCAAGGAAGAAGTACCAGTCAATGAAGTTAATCAACAAGAGAAGCGACTATGGGAAGAAGACCCATTGACTTGGTCGGGTAAGAAATAGGGATTTATAAGTAGTTGAGCATGGACACATTTTGTAAATCACATGTTATGAAATGATTGTAAAAGTGATGAAGTGTTTTCCAACACTTATGAATGCAACATAGTGATTCTTTTGGCCTTTTTGTTTATAGCTTGGGTATGGTTTCTGTTATGATTCTGATATAAACTTGACCAATGAGTGTGTTATAAACTCTTTCCATGTATGGGTTTTTCTTGGGTCATGTTTGGTCTTGTAAGAGAAAATGTATTTTGCAAGTTGTACTACAGGTTTGCATAGAATATAAGTGTCGGTTCATCAATTATGGTTGTAAAGTACCAAGGTGAAGGAGAAGGAAGTATGGCCTATGAGGGCACATGTGCAAATTGTGTTTATGCTTTTTGAGACTCAAAAGCTTCTCAATGGGGAGGAATGATCTAGGTGGCTTTGGAGAGGCTCAAAAATTAAAATCTTCAGATTTCATTGAAACTAGGACTAGAACGTAGAGTTTGTCATTTTGAATCTAATGGCACAAACGAAACTCAAATCCAACTTCATATGCTCAAGATATTCATAGTCAAAGTTTTGGTCAACTTGACCCCATTGGCTAAATTTAGCAAAGTGGTAGCTAAAGTTGGAGGTTCGCTAGATCTAGAGGTCCGGTTAAATTTGATATAATCCACCAAATTTAGCAGCCACTAACCAAGCGAAAATTTAGCACTTATCGATGGGCAGAAATGATAAATTTGTCGCCTCTTTAATTTGTTCGATATTCCCCAAAATTCCATCAAACGGTTTTTAACATTGTGTGTTTAAAAATAAAAATGAGGTGTAGCGCCACCACCCTCGCCAACCCCAAACACTATATATAATAAAATTATAAAAAAGGATCAAGGCTCGTGGCTGACCCAAGACCACGCCCATGACCCATGGTTAGTCATATGATAATGGTCATATAGTAATTTGGGGTCAACAGCGATCAAACCCGCCTGGCTGAGTCAACTAGCCCGCCCCTGGGCAGCCCCATCACATAGATTTTTAAAAACAACGTGCAAATTAAAAAAAGCAGGGAAATGTGCCATATGGGGAGGCCCACGGGCTTGAACCCAAGACTTTCTCCCACCCAGTCAACAACCTATCCAATAGACCAATTGAGCCTGCTTTGATATGTTCACCCACCATGGGCTATTTAAGCTCACATTTTTTGCCAAAACCATAGAATGAAGGTTGAGGAGGAGAGAGAATACTTGCACACCAACCAACGAAACTTTACCAATGCCGAAACCACGCTAGCTTAGGCATGAATTTCGAGACAGATCCCAGGGGATTCTTTGCAGGAATATTTTACATGGAATCTTATAGGGGAATATTTAGATTCCCTTTAGCCCCAAAAGTCACAGTGATAGAATTATGTCAAGTTTACACTCAGATTGATCATAATTTCACCAAGAGTATGATGGCGAGGTCAATTTTCTTATATGAGCAACAGATTTTCCAGAGGCATAATGTTAAGGACAGAACCTTGACACAGGAATTTGCAAGGAATCTTTTGATTCCATGAGGCCCAAAATTGACAGTTGCAGAACTAGGCCAACTTTATGCTCATCTGACTCAATTTTTCACAAGGAATGCAATGGCGTGGTTACCTTCCTCATTTGAACCACCAATTTTCAGTCAACCCTCATAAGAGAATCTTTGATATTCTAGGGGAGCCCAGATTTGACCGAGACAAAAAGGGGTGGAGTTTATACTCATATTTCATGATTTTTTTTAAGGAACATGATGGCGCATGTCGTTTCTTCATCCGAGTAGCTGATTTCTAGGCCATCCCCAGACTTGGAGGTAAAAGTTGTATTATTGCCATGTGTTCATTTGAATCCTATTGAGATGATGATTTAAATATGAGATCCATGTATGCCACATTATGAGAGGATCATTGTATGCCACTTTATGTGAGATTTTCCCTTGCCATGCTGAAGGAGAACATCTTGTGAATGAGAGTTATTTGTAGCAGAACGTCTCATGGAGAGACATGGCACTCTAGATTAGCAGGTTCATCCTTGTATTGATAAAGATTACATCATGTACTCATCACCTTCTTGCAACAACTAATGAAGCGACCTCCCTACCCTTAACACCAAGCCTAGATAAGTAGTCCACATTGGATGAACCCCGTTATCATATCGTGTGTTTATGGTTATTCATGATTATTGCTTCTTGTTTCATTTTGATGGTTTTCTAAATTTGTTTAGAATATGCACTTCTCATGATTTCACAAGCAAATGTAAGTGTCAGTAAAATGTCGTATGTAATGGGGATTTTTGTTTGAAAGCACTCACGAAAATTTCTCGAATCACTCTTGAGAGGAGAGAGTATTATAAGGAATACTTCACACATCAACACGTTGGAGGTGGCCCAAAATAAACCCTTCTGACATGTTAATCGAGGTGGATGATGTACTAAGGGGGTGAGTTGTTCTAACAGAGCCATAACCTGAGGTGTCAAGTTCACCGGTGGAGAGGTCATGTCTGGTGTGGATCAAACTTGGAGGCCTTAACATGGATCCTTTGAGTAATCTGCTAACTCTTCTTCCCCGAAGGCCCTATATTTCACATTTCTATATTTAGAAATATCTTTTATTTTTAATTATAATTTATTATTAAATTTATTAGTTGTATATGTTTATTATTATTGTTCTGATACGTAAGTTATGATATAAGTCATTTATTTAAAATTAATTGATGTGATGCAGATATTTTGATTTTTTTTTCCAAAAGAAAAGGTGTTGTATTTATTATAAAAACAAAATACAATAAACAAATTGTATAGAATAGATTTATTATTTATTTATTACTTTTTCAATTGAGTTGACATTAATCAAAGAGATATAGAACAGTCGGTGAAGGAGCGCGTTGTTAAGGCGCTCCATATGCAAAGGTCACTGGTTCTAGTCTCGCCGATACCAAAAAATCCAGCATGGTTTCCGCTGGTGCGGCTCACGCCGGGTGCGATCCCCGGGTGAATTTGACGGCTTAGATGCCCCTGAGTCGTGGCCTCTCAGCCACAAGGTAAGAGTGATTTTCAGGATTCACCCACTTATCAACAAAAAAAAATTGAGTTGACATTATGTTTTATTATCATTATTTTTTTATTTAGTAACTCATTTTACGGACACTGCAACATCTCTCATTTAGGGACACTATAACATTCCCTTGTACTAGACTGCGGAACTTATCTTGGCATAATAAAAATACTTAATTATACATTTTCTTAATACCAACATAGATCTATCTTAACTCTAGATCTACCAAGTTCCTAGAGAGATCAAATCTTTCAAAAGGCAAACCTCTTTTTTAGTGCAAAACTTGAGGAAAGGTTTGCACCTCAAGAGTTTTGATTCCTCTCAACTCTTAGTAGATTTGGAGTTAAGATGGATCTATGTTGGTTTTAAGCAACACACTAATAAAAAAATTTAATTATAAGAAAGTTTTAATTTTCAATTCTTTTGTATAATATATAGAATTCTCTCTCTCCTCTCCTCTTCTCTCTCTTCTCTTCTTCTCTCTCTCTAAGAGAGAGGAGAGAGAGAGAGCAGAGGAGAGAGAAATTTTTTTTATTAATAGTCGTTGAAATTTTCTTGTTATTAATACTTTTTTAAATGTTACAATCAAATATGGGCCATAAAAAAGACTTCAATTTCCACCTTAATTTTACAGCGAACTTTATATAGAGAGATAAAGTAACTGAAAGCAAAAAAATTAATTTACTTTTTTTTTTCAAAAGAATAGGCAGTATTTTGTATTATAATGAAAACTTGGAGACTCGGCCAAAACCCTTAAATTTTGCATCATGTGCCAAAACGCTACTACATTTTGTGGCCCATGATGTAGAGCTTCTATGCCTATTACAAAAGTTACCAATATTCTGAAATAGAGGCTACTGTAGACACTGCAAAAGACTCCTAAAAAAGTAGATATCTACAATACATCAAAAAAATTCAGATAAAGAGGAACCCTAGGTTGTCTGCTCTGCTGCATCACCATCCTTAGGTTGGGCTTCGAATTATTCATGCAATTATGTGTTTTTTCTGCTTCAGATCCTCACTGGTTCTACCTAAGTCCATATAAGACTTTGCCCCATTGCTAAACTTGCTCTCAAGTTCTATCATCCTATGAGATAATATATACAATTCTAAGCACATCTATGGTTGAAATATCTCAAATTTGCTTTGGTGGTCATCACTAGCTGAAAATCCATTCTCCCTATTTCCTTTATGGTTCTATAAGATTCCACTTTGAAATAATTATAGTTTTCTTTTAAATATTTTAGTTTTTTGTTTGATTTCTCAGTGATGCATTTCTTCAAATGGTTTATTTGCTCTCTCTTGTAGGCATTTCTTTGATTTTTGTTTCTTTAATAACTCATTCAATGCATCAAAAGATGCATCAACAAACTAATAAACAAATTCACATTTCATATATTCAACTCAAATTATAGACTATTGATATATAACAAAATTCCCATCATAAATTTCTTTTCCATTTAAATTTTGAATACACAAAGAGGAGATCAGAAGGTTGGAACCTAACTATTATAGGAAACATCATAGATACATATGTAAATATAAATATCATTCCACTGGAAGCTACAGATCATCGTTTGGTAGTGAAATATACTACCTTGAAAATGATTCTCAGGTCTAGCACTTCAATACGACCCTCATACAACCAACCAGCCACATAAACTTTATCCCAGAGATGGCACACATCCCAGGAAAGAAGCTACAACAACGCTGACACACTCAGATATGATCTTGTTCTCCTCAATACACTTCCCAAAGTTCGTGGTTGTGCACATAAATGGGAGCTTGGCCTTTGAGGAGTCAACTCCACATCCAACATAAGAAATACGACCCACAACTATAGCCCATTATCAAAGAAACTTCTTCAATATGTAAACTCGTCCTTTGGGAAGTAAGTTCCACTTCTAACTTAGAAGAAACAACTTTCATGTGCAATATTTAATACCCCCAATTCTCATGCTCAGGCCAAAAACTAATACGCAGCTCAAAAGATGAATGTATAGCCTATATGCATCAGTGAATAGGCCCCACAATGAAAGAAACCCACTCTTTCATCAATACACATTTAAAGGAGGAGAGAAAATTGTTATATATTAAAATGTGTGAATGATTTTGAATAGGAACTCAAGTTGCCCTTCAGAATGAGACTCGATACCCTCAGGAAGATTCAATAACATGTTCATCAGCACAAGAGTCACTTTCTCCTCATTTATGTAAAGTTCAATCACAAATCCGAACCCCAATCTTGATGTAGAGGTTGGGTCTCCTCACATATTCCCTCAATCTATAAAAAATAAACAAAAAACACCAAATAAGCTCATAAAATC
The DNA here is from genome assembly GCA_000404065.3 of Pinus taeda. NCBI lineage: Eukaryota > Viridiplantae > Streptophyta > Pinopsida > Pinales > Pinaceae > Pinus > Pinus taeda. The sequence goes on along the minus strand of APFE030557295.1, from coordinate 241,514 downwards.
AACTAATAACACTTGGGTACCTTAATATTCTTCAAAAAAATTAATCTCTATTGAAGCTCAACAATGAAATATGAGTGATTTCACTTTCAAATCCAAAATAGGGTGTCTGGTTTCAACACCTAAGTTTGCTATGGTGGCTAGGGTTCCTAAACCCTAAGCTTCTCCTCAATAAACTCTCAAGGTCTCTCTTCTCTAAACTCACAATATCCACGAATGAGGAGAGTCTCCTCATTTTCCTTTTTTTATGAGTTTAGGGTTGCCTTTCACCTTCCCTTTTTATTAAATCAACTTTTATAAAGTCACCTTATAATATTTCACTTTATAAAGTTAAAGTGATTTTCATTTTCCGAGGAAATATCACCCTTTCTCCTTTTAGACTTTGTAATGTTTTCCTTGGGCAATTTAGGTCCCCTTTATTAATTATTTCCCTGCTTTAGCCTATGGGAACCAGTTTAGGCTAGCAGACTTCGTCATAAAATTCCCAAGTGGTCGGGGATATTACAGCCCTCCTTACCCAAGATCGCTTGTCCTCAAGCAATTTCAATTATGGATGTTTGAGCACTTTTTCACCCTCCCAAGTAGCATCTTCTACCAGTAAATCCTTCCACTTTACCATGAACTCCTTGATTGTTCTGTTCCACAACTTCCTCTCATGTATATCTAGAATCATTTCAGGAACCAAAACCAACTCTCCTTCCCCAGCGAACAGTGGATTTTTTGTGGAAATAGCAATGTGCTCCCTCGAGGCCTTTTTGAGGCACAAGACATGAAAGACGTGAATATTACATCCTTTCGGAAGCTCAACTTCATACGCCACTTCTCCTACTCGTCTCAAAATCTTAAATGGCCCGTAGAACTCGGGTCTCAACTTTTCCACCCGTTTGTTTCTATGATGAATATTTGTGGGGCTGAAAACAGAGGTATACCATATCTCCTACTTCAAAGCTGCACTCCACCCTATGCTTATCTTCATACAATTTCTATTTATTCTGAGCTATATGTAGATTGTCCTTGGGGACTTTTAAAATTTCCTAGCTCGCCTAGATCCAGTGTTTTTCCAGCGGTGCCCAACTATCTCCAAATATCATATCTGCAAAATTCGGGAAATCATACCCATATAATGCTTTGAAGGGAGTAATGCCAATGGACATGGGGAAATTAGTATTGTAGCAATGTTCTCCCATATGCAACCACTTCACCCATGTCTTTTGTTGGGCAATCAGTGTGGGGCTCTAGCTATGTTATCGTATTGGTTATCCAAAACTTTCATTTACAAATCATATTCGTACCTTTATAACATATTTTTTAACTATTATATTATCAATTTTGAGTAAATGCATTCATTTTACCTTGTGGTAATTATTAATGATTTCTTGTATTTTTAATGATTAAATGAGTTTTTAACATAATTTTCCAATGAAAATTTACTAATGTGGTTATGTGACCAAGGATCATGTTCCACTATGAAATTTTATATCTTTGTATTAGTTCAGCGGTTTGGTACTTAACACTGCACTTGCATGAATGGAAGGAAAAAAGTAAAAATTATAAAATATGATTTTATTCCTCAAAGCGTGGTAAATTAGGTGCTACATGGGCTTAGTATGCTACTACATTCCTTCGAATATACCAAGCTCACACGTGTGGGATCCTAGTACATGATTTAAGCTACAACTGAAAATAGGTAACAGTTTTGAAACTGCCATGTTTTTCCTTGATTTTTGTGCATATGATGGTGAATATCAAGAATCCAAAAAATGTGTTTTTGCAAAACATATTAGTTTACTTGGATATCAAACTGTTTCCAAAAATTATATACTGTTACAAAGTTACAATAGGTTCTTTGAAACAGTTTTGTAAAAAAAATCTACAAAACCCAAATTGGCAAAAGTATCTAAACAATGATCTTTGGGCACGGTTTCTGAGGCCATGGAAATGAATTTGGAAATTAAAAAGAGATGTTTTTGTTTATAACATGACACATTAGGCTCTGTTGAAAAATATCCTCAAAATACATCATGGTCAAGAAGATATGGTTAGTTCTTTAACACCAATATGAATAAAATTACAAAAAAATCAGATTTTGTATAAAGTCATAAATTCGTTTTCCAAGTTTAGGGGATTGGATCTTATCCTTTCTTAATGGATTTTATCTATAAATAAAGCCTCAAAGGGCATAGTGGAGGAGGAGAATGCAGAGAGGAATTTTATCATCATTTTGAGTTGATCTTTTGTAATAGATTTGAAGTTTTGTTTGTAAGTTGAAGTTGATATTATTGTAATGAAGGTTTAATTGTTGAAGCTCTTTTCATTATTCTATTGTAAGTTAGTTTCCAGGCATGCTGCCAGGGTGGGATGGACCCCTTGATTCAGGTAATGTCCTGGATTTTATTCATAGAGTAGACTGTTAGTTAGATTCAGTTTATTTCCATGCGTTTTGTTTGATATTTAGATTCATAAATCTCAGTTTATATTAGACTTACATTTCAGAT